>JASANV010001411.1:0-45502 GCA_030849715.1 Trypanosoma mega | reverse complement strand
TCCATGAATCCGTCAGAAGCTTTCATGGCTCCCATTGGAAGGTGGCCTAGCAAGTAGCGGAAATATTCCAAGAAATCCATCTCGCATTCCGTCATTTGGATGAGGCATTACTGCATCCACGTCCGGAACTCGAATGTTGACTTGCTGTAATGGAATAAAGTGTTCTCCTTCTGGCGAGGCCAATCGGGAACCGTCCGCTCGTCGTGTAATTGTTGCCAGACGCGTTGGGGGCCAAAAATGTTCCACTTCTGAAGGCGACCGTGCCCCCTGCTCTATGAACTGTGGTTCGCTCACGTAAGCCCCACTATGGCCGATACTTTCGCCAGCATTGTGGAATATTGCCCCAGATACATCACCGTGTTTCGGGGTAAATCGAAAGAATCGATGTGCTTTGCCAACTGTGCGATGATGTGTGGATCCATGCAATTTTCCTCCACTATCTGCGCTGCATGCCTTAAAGCCGCCCTCTTTATCGAGTGTGCTAACTCACTCCATGCGGCCCAAATCCGCTCCACCTGATTCGTAATGAGGCTTGTTATTTTTTCTTGCAGCTTCGACGATCGTCTCAATCGTATGAAATCAAATGCGTCTCTGCCTTGGATCCTCAAGCACCTAGCCGCTCAATGCGGATCGATCTTTTGCCGTCTTTAGCGCGACCGACCGGTCGAGGATGACCGTTCCGTCCTCCGACACCAAGAGTTTCTCCTCTCTGAAGGCCGCTATTTTTTCCCAACAGCTTGCCGTGATCGACGCGAGCCGGAACACCACTCTCTCCTTCTAGTCAACCCGTGATTGGATTATCCTCTTCATCTCCTCCTTGGACTATGGCCTCACCTGCTTGATCTCTCTTCGCATAGCCTCCCTCTGCAGGCCCACGTTCACTATGTCCAGAAGAAAATATTGGCCGCAGCATTTGGTTCTCAAAGTCCGAAATACCGGGAGCGCGCAAGTTGACTAAAAAGCCATCAAGGAGGAGTCCACCCACACCTTGGCAACTCCTCCTTGATAGATAGTCAGTCTTTAGTCAGTCATTACCTCTTCCTCCTCCTCTGTAAGTTCATCGCTTGACAAGAACGCAAACTGTACAGGACATTTACTGTGAAGGTGTACTTGTTCTGCCATAGGAGGATCCATAGTATCCCATTGTGCCGCAAAATATTGTATCAATACCATAGTAATAATAATAACAATCTATAAGGAGAGACCCCTTAAAAGGCAGAAAAAAAAAACCTACGCGCTCCTTCGCATTTCTTTTTGAAAAACCAAAGGAAAGAAAGGGAAAAAAGAGTAAAAACACTCAGAATCTGGGAAAGAAGTAAGTAGCCTCTTCTCAGTTAGCATTCTCTTGACAAACTCCTACAATAATAAAGTTACGTATATACATAACTATACTAATCTACTTTCAAATGGCTTTTCATTTACCCATGTCACCACTCTTTTATGCGTTCATGTATATATATATATATATATATATATATATATATATATGCTTACTGTGTTAGTGCCTTTTTGGGGGGAGCAGGCACATTTTTCTCTTTTTTTTTTCTTACGCCAGTATAGGGTTATCATTATTCTTGCTTTTTTGTTCTCTTAATGAAGAATAAAAGGGTAAACCAAATTAACTTAGGTATATAAATATATATATATATATATATATATACATGTTAAGCCGTAGGGAGGGTCACAATTTGGCGAAGTTGCGCGAGAGCGGTGCGTGCAGCGTGTGATTTTGCCTCTCCCTCACTAATGCGTTGCGCCTCCTCCACCACACTTGTTGGAAGTCCCGCCATCCTTGCCACGCGCACCCCAAAGCTGGATGGCGTAACCCCTCGTGTTGGTTTGTATGTGAAGCACAGACGTGGCTCGTCCTTGGCGGTCTCTTGTTCTTCTCTGAATCCCATAAAGTAACACGCGACATCCGCGTGCGTCCCGTGTTGGTACGGTTCGCAGAGGTGTGTGTAGTGTGTGACGAACACAGTTGTGGCGCGGCGTTGAATGAGAAACTCGAGTGTGGCGGCGGCGACGGCGACACCGTCGAAGCTGCTCGTGCCACGCCCGAGTTCATCGAGCAGAACGAGCGCGGCGGGGAGGCGGGGGGAGCGGAGAATGCGACTGGTCTCCTCCATCTCCGCGAGAAAGGTGGACGCCCCCTCCAGCATTCCATCGCTCGCGCCCATTCGCGCAAAGACGGCACCGAAAACAGGCAGTCGCGCCTCCACCGCGGGAACGTGGCAGCCTAACTGGGCCAGAATCGCAAAGGTGCCGAGCATGCGCATGAGGGCGGACTTTCCGCCCATATTTGGGCCCGTCAAGAGCCACGCCCCGCCCCGCGCGAGGCGGACATCGCACGCCACGCATCCCCCCGACGCGATGCGCTCCAACACGGGATGCCGCCCGCCGACCACCACACACGTGTCGCCCGCGGCCCCCTCCGCTGGAATGAGGGCCGGCGCGGTGTAGCCGGGCGAGGCGGAGAGGCGGGAGAGGGCGAAGAGCACGTCGAGCTCCGCCAACGCCTCCAACGCGCGGGAAACGGGGGCGGCCATGGTGTGCGACAGCACGGACTGACGCGCCGTCCACGCGGCGGCGGCGGCGAGGGCCATGCGCTCCTGCGCCGCGCAAAGCGAAACGCTGCGCTCCAGAATGGTTGGGGTGTGAAAGCGCACGTGCGTGCGGGTGCGGGAGAGGACGATCCAATCCCCCGGCGCACCCTCGCTCTGCGCACGCGGGACGTCAAGGACGAAGGAGGTGCCCGCAATCGTGCGGTATGAAAGCCCGGGCAGCTTCAGCACGCCTTGGATGCGCTCCAATTCCTTATCCAAGTCACGGCGAACGGCGGCGTGGTCCGCGGCGTGGGATGCCAATTCGGATGGCCATATCGCGTCCGGCGCGGTGAAGAGCTCCAACGGGGAAGTGGCCGACGCGTTTAACTCCACCCGACACGCATCCAACACGGCAGCCACATCACTGGAGGCGATACGCCTCAAAAGGACCTCAACAAGATCCGTCTGTTCCTCCTCCTCTTCTTCTTCTTCTTCCTTCTTTAACAACTTGTCGTGGTCATTCTCCTTTTCCGTCTTGACGTGCGCCACGTGCTCGTCGTGTTGGGCCGTTGTGGTGGCTTTAGCGCGGGCGTGTGCGGATTGGAGCGTACGCAGCAACTGCGTAAACTCCGCCACAGTGCAACGCCCGGCCTGCAACTTCGCCATGGTCGCCTCCGCATCCCCGTTTCGGCCCCACTCCCGCAGCAAGGCGGAGACCACATCAACGCAGGAAAGCGCCGCGCCCGACGCCTCCGTGGGGTCCCCGCTCCCACGGCGCGCATCACCCTTCCGGTCGCTTCTGTCCGGTTTGCGGCACGACATGAGTTGCGTCACGGCCGCCTGTCTCCGGCGGACCTCCGCCAGTTGGCACGGCGGGGCGGCGAGGCGGCGGCGCAGTCGTCTTCCGCCGGCCGCCGTGTAGCAGTGGTCCATCAACGCGAGGAGCGTTCCGCGGGGGCCGATGCCGCTGCGAAACACATCCAACGCCCGCAGCGTGGCGCCCGGCAGCTCCATGCACGTCCGCTCCTCCCGCCGCGTGCCCGTCTCCCCCCGCATCGCGGCAAAGACGGCGTCGAGGCCGCACGGCTGCAGAAACGCCGCCGCCGCCGCCGACACGGACGCCATTCCCGGCGCGGAGGTGCACGTCACGTCGGTTTGGTCCTCCCCGCCGTTTGCGCTCGGGCCGGCGTGCAGCGGCAAGGCGTCGGCGAGGGCGGCGTGGAACGGCTCCGACAGCGGCCCGCCGAGGACGGCCACCTCAACCACGTCGTGGCGGTGCAAAAGGTCCGTCAGCGCGGGGGACGCGCGGAGGTGCGCGGAGAGCGCGCGGTTTGTGACGAAACTGACGAGCACCGCCTCCACCTCCGCGGCGCGCGGGGACGGGGGGCGCAAAAAGCACAAAAACCGCTCCGATCCCTCCGAAAAGGACGCCGATGTCCCCTCCGCGGGGTCGACCGGGTCCGACTCCGTCTCCGCCTCCGCATCGGAGCCGTTTGTTGGGTTTGTGCTTGTGTTGGTGTGGTCGCACCCGATAACCTCCGATGGGAGAAGTGTGCCGCGACTGTAAATGCGTGAAATGGTGCGCGTAAAGATGCCCTTTCCCGTCCCGCTCGCCGCGCGCAGGGAGGCGCTCTCTTGGTCCGCAAAAGCGACGCGATAGCCCATCGCAACGAGGCGGTGAACGTACAGGTTGACGCGGGTGTACGGCACACTGCTCGACTCAAAGGGTGCGGTTGGAATGCACATAATGCCAAGTCGACGACTCGCCACGCGGCTGTCGCGGCCAAAGAACTTGACGCGGTACCCGCACGCGACCATCAGCAACACATCGTCCGGAATGGAGGACTTGAGGGCGACCACCTGTCGCTCCAACGGCGTCAGCGTCACGCTCGACAACTCCGCCGCCGTGGCGGGGCGTTGGCACACCAACTCCATCGCCAAACGAATCCCGTCACGGCGGGACTCATTGTCCGCCTCACGAGATCGCTTACTCATCACACAGCACGGATGAAACAGAAGAAAGGAATCTTTTGTTCGTTATACTATTCTTTCTTGTTTTTCCTTTTTTCTGTTTGGTGAAGTATAAAAACGTGGGATTTCAATCAAAGCTGAATAATGGGCATAATATGATAATTAAAAGGTCAAAAAAGAAAAAGAAAAGGAAAAAGACAAAAAAAAACATCATTAACCAATAATAAAAGAGAAAAAGATATTTAACTCAATGAGCATAACGCATATATATATATATATATATATATATATATATATATATATATATATATATATATATATATATANATATATATATATATATATATATATATATATATATATATATATATATATATATATATATATATCAATATAAAAAGAGTAAATAGTCATATTACAGAGAAGAAGCTTTCTTTTTTTTTTCTTTTGTTCCATCACCATGAAGACGGGTAGTAGGAAGAAGCACTGCATCAATCCAATAGAAAAGAGAAATGCTTAGAGCAAAAAAGGAAATACACATATAAAAAAAATGAGAAAATGAGAATGATGAATGTATGTATATGTACATATACAAACATATATATACATGTTCAAAAACATGTATATATATATATATATATATATGTATATATATAAAAGTGAAGTGATAAAGGAGGCATTCCTTGAAGTCGTAGGAACTCTATCGCTTGCGTAGGAAAAAAATGAAAAAAACGGAGATTTGAAAGAGTGACAACAAAAAGGAAAAAGGAAATTCCGCCCAATGATCAAAAAAAAGAAAAAGAAAAGAAATTGAGAGACACAATTGGAACTGTGTTCTTTCACTAGAGAGATAGGCAAAATTTAAAAAAAAAAGCGAACGAAAAAAGGAACAAAAGCAGAAAAATAAATAAACAAAAAAAAAAACCTCCATAATAAGAAAAATGTATATAAAAATACATCAAAATAAATAAATACATACTTTTTTTTACTTTTTGCTCTTGTATTTTATTTTCCATTTCATTTTCTTCTCTTCCTTTACTTACTTCTAACTCTTGTCATCGTTCATAGTGCGCATAATTACATCGTGTGTGTTTTTAGCGAGAAGATACTCCTTCATCACTTTATCCGTTGTAAGATGGTGCTGCACATTTCTTCGGCGATCGTCCTCCAAAAGTTGGCACAACTCATCACTCAAATACCGATCCATATTAAATGTTTTTGATTGAAACGGCCGATCATAGAGCGGGTCATATTCATTAAATAAACGTGCCTGCACGGCGCTGGAGGGAACCGTATCCTCATCTCCAAGCGCCTCACGCAAACGTTTCACAAAGTCCTTTCTGTTTCGTTCAAGCGCCTCACTTGTTGTTGTGCTCACCTCGCTAACACTGGGCATGGTCCCCGCACTTATTTGTAAATTAGAAATAACCTTTTGGATATATATATATATATATATATATATATATATATATATATATATATATATGTATAATTATATAGTCACTCGTTCCTTGTGTGTTTTGTCGACAGTTCCACGCAAACTAACACTGTAGAATATAAAAGTGCTTTGTTTGAATGGTTTTTTGTTTTTTCTTTTGTGTGTGTGTTATTCTGAGAAGAAAAAAATAGCAAAAAAATGAGAGAGAAAACAAAACAAAAAGCACAAAAGTCACTAAGGAACCAAAACAAAAACAAAAACAACAACAGCAACAACAACAACAAGTTCTTAACGCGAGAGTAAACACGTATGCAACACGACAGTGTTGATGTGCGTTCGTCTACTGGGGAAATCTCTGCATACACCAAATAGAAAAACGACAATGACACCAAAAGGAAACGAGACAAAGCAGAAATAAAATTAACCAAAAAAAAAAGAAGAAATCTACATCGTTTGGTGGCCATATCATCATTTGACTGACACTCTCTACATAACTAATCGCGCAGGACCGCTCGCAACGCCTTATCGCATTGGACATGATGTTTGACACTTCTCCTTCGATCATCCACTAGGAGTTCGCAGAGCTCCTCATTGAAGTACCGACCACTGTTTAAGGTGTAATGCGAATGCGGCTGCGCGTAAAGCGGATCGTATTGGTTGAGGAATCGTGCCTGAGTGCAAGTTGTGAGGCAGGAAACGTCACCCTTCACGTTCACACACGCATTTAATTTCTTCACGTAATTCATTTGAGACCCCGAACTCGAATCGGAACACGTTGACGACACATCCTCAGTGGGAGGATACATTTAAAATTTTTCTGTAAAAGTATGAGCTCAGCGCAACCGATACACGTTTTACTCTCTCACCACTTTGGAGGAAAGAATATGAATGCGTGAGGATTTCTCTATTAGCTCGTAAAAAAATAAAAGAAAATATTCCGACAAAATAAAAGTGTCTTGATGTTATCGACTTTGTTGTGAAAGTGCGCTCGCGATCTCCTTCGTATATATCGCGTAGAGAACTAAGCAAATAAACATAAATAAAAAATTTAAAAAAAGTACACAAATCAAAGTAGACATAATGAGCAAAAGAACATATCACACCAATAATGAGGAATCACTATTAAAATCAAACCACACACACAAAAAAAAAAAATGTTAGAATTAAAAAATACAAATTTAGAAAATCAAAAATATTTTGAACTCGACAAGAAAACAGAATGAATCATTAAGAAACATTTTGCACTTCCGCATTATCTTTTTCTCTTTAAATTCTTTTTGTTAACCTCTGTATTTTTCTCTTTTCGTTTTGGTGCGTGTGTGCACTCCCTTGTCGTTGTCATATCTTTCCTTTTTTGAATTTCAGCTCCTATTGCTCTCGTTAATAGTAATGAAGCCTTTGTTTGGGTTTTTTTTTCTCCATTTATGCATGAGTCCCCATTTTCAATCAAAGGCTCGCTCGCAGCATAATTGTCCTCTCTTTTGTTGCTGTTAATATTTTCTTTCTTCGTTGTTTTGTGATGTGGCCTTCTCTCCTGCTCCCTTTTTCCCTCTCTCTCCCTCTCAGTCTTTTTGTGTGTGCATCCTTTCATGCACCGTCTTTTTTTCGGGGGGTGGGGGAGATGGGAAGTGTTTGAAATTCTACTTCTTATTCGTCTTTGTGATGGTACTCTTCTCCTTGTCCTCTTTAAGTGTGAGTACGCGATTCATGACGAGATGCCCCGGTCGGGTGTCGGGGTCAACGACGAAGTAACCAAACCGCTCCGCCTGTACGGACTCAAACACTTTTAGCGCACCCACAGATGGCTCTGCGAAGCCGTGCCCAATGTGCTCACTGTTCGTGTCAATGAATTTAAGAAACTCGGGGTCAATGGCGGCGCGGTCGTCCTTTAGGAGGTAACTATACAAACGGAACTCGACCGCCACCGCATCGGCCTCACTAACCCAACTGATGTTCGTTTTTGGTTTCGCTGTTCGCTCAAAGTCCACCTCGACGTGCACCAACACTGGTTTGCCACTCGCGTCGCTTTCGAAGCCTTTGCAGATGATGTTTCCCGAGTATTTGAGTCCAACCGGGCGCGGACCGGGCGCGAGGCCGTAAAACTTACTGTTGTTATCCTCCGTGTGGAAATCGCTGCGGTCAATGTAGAATGTCTTTGTGAAACGCACCTTGCGGGATTGGAGTTCCGGTTTTCGCGGGTGATTGGGGCACTCCACCTCCTGCGCACCGTCCCAATTGTCGATGACTACTTTAATGGGGTCCACAATCATTTGGCGGCGCTCCGTCCGCTCATCGAGGTCCTCGCGCAGGGTGTGCTCAAGCATTGATATCTGAATCACATTCATCGAACGTGTGATGCCGACTAAATCGCAGAATTTATTGATCGCCTGTGGCGTGTAGCCGCGCCGCCGCATCCCGGCAAGCGTTAACAGTCGCGGATCATCAAATCCACGCACGATGCCTTTTTTCACCAACACATTAATCTTGCGCTTCGACAGGAGTGAACCGGTTACGTTCAGTCGACTAAACTCCCAAACATGCGGACGCCACAGATTTAATTGCTCAAGTAACCAAAAGTAACTCTCCCGTCGCGTCTCAAACTCCAGTGTGCATAAACTGTAGTCAATGTCCTCCAGACTGTCAATAAGACAATGTGTGTAGTCGTAACTTGGATACACACACCAACGATCCTTCACATGAGGATGCTCGCAGTACTTCACCCGATACGCCACAAAGTCACGCATGTTTGGATTATCACTTTTCATATCAATTTTTACACGAAGTGTCGCCTCCCCCTCGGCGTAGCGTCCCTGTCGCATGCGTTCAAACTGTAAAAGGTTTTCCTCCACGGGGCGATTGCGCCATGGACTATCCTCACGATTCTCCCGTTGCTTCTTAATTTCCTCCGCTGTACTGTGGTCCACATAGGCCTTTTCATCTTTAATGAGTTGAATAGCAAACGCATACAACTTCTCAAAGTAATCGGAGGAGAAGGTGACGAAGTCCGGTTCCCATCCCATCCAACGTGCCATTTCCACAATGGCGTCAATGTAGATTTGCTCCTCCGTCTCGGGGTTTGTGTCATCGTAGCGAAGATAACACTTTCCGCCGTGCGCGACGGCGCATCCAAAGTTAAGGTTCATACTCTTCGCGTGCCCAATGTGAAGAAAACCATTGGGTTCGGGTGGGAAGCGAAAGTACGGCTTTCCTCCAGTCACAAGGGCGTGTTTCTCCTTCAATTCCTGTGTGTTTTCGTACCCAGCAACGGGACGGCCCGTTTGGAGTAAACGAAGATCTCGCTTTACCTCCAACGTGGGTTCCGCAGCGACGGATGGGGTGGCTACGGCGGCGCTTGACATCTTCTTACGTAACTGCAACAAACAGTGACGAAACGTGATGGTCAAAAAATATATTTTCTTTAAAATGCTCCAAATAACGAAGTGATAACGACACACACAAAAAAAAAAAACTCCCTTTTTTTTTCTTTATGACAAAAACAGCAACAGCAACAGAAAAGGAAAAAAAAAAGGACGTATATAAAACATTACATAACACAAATGTGTATGCCGATATGCACATAATAATAACAGTAAAAGCTCACCAAAGTAAAATGTCATTTTCATTTATAATACGTATTTTTTAACACTGCATTGCATAGAATTCATAAACAGTGTGTAACCAAACAAAAAGGAGGATAAATAACAGAAATATTGTGATAGTGAAAAAGGTAAAAAAAAGGAAAGCTTTTATTCACAAAAAAAAAAGTCAACGGAAAGAAGTCTTATTTGTTTTATCTCGACGATGCTTTCTTCCTTCTGCGTTTTTTTTTCTTTTTTTGTGAGGGGGTGGGGGAGGTGTGGAGGTTGTTTGTTTGGGTATTTTGTATCCTTCTACGGTTTCATTCTTCATTGGGTTTTCTTTGATTGCTTTTGCTGTATTCCTCATCAATGTTGCATTTGTTCACACCCTTTTTTTTTTTCCTTCCCCCACACCTTTTGTTTGCTTCTTTATTTGTTTTCCTCCATTTTTTTTTCCTTCCGTGTTTATGAGTTATATATCCACACCTTTTCTTTTTCTTTTAAATTCTTGTCAGAGTGGCAGTGTGAATTCACGACACACCCGTCCATCTCTCTCTCTTTCTCTCTTCTTTTCTCTGTCCTTTGCTCTTTGTGCGTCGTTGTTGTTGATTTCTTTTTTCTTTTTTTTTTTTGGTCTGTTTCTTTTTTTTTGTTTTTTTCGCTTTATCTTTGTTCCTCCCCCCTCTCACTCTCTCTATGATTTTGTATGCCTTCAACAACAACGAAAACAGAAAAAACAGAGACCGTTTCCCACTTTCCCTTTTTTCTCAAATATGTGCGTTACTCCGCCCCGTCCACCTTTGGTGCGAGGTAGTAGCGGAGGTACCCGACCTGATCGATGCCGAACTCCACCATACACGGACTGTCCTTCGCAAAGCGCAGCGAGACGCGATCACTCAGCGTCGCCCCCTTCGCAAAGATGTTCATAAATCGCAGCGCGAAGGAAAGCGTGACGGGCTCCTCCATCTCCACCTCGACGCCGATGGCGGGTTGGCTCTCCTTCTTTGCGGCGTAACTCCGCGCGATGGGAGTCTCCTCATCGGCTGACTCCGTCTTTACTTCGGGTTTCACGTCATTCTTATGGCGCCCCGAGATGCCGCCGGTTGCGCGTAGAAAGGCATAGCCCTGACCAACGTCGCCGGAGGAGCTGAATTTCACTCCCTCCTTCTTAATCTCAATGGTGACGGTTTCGCTGAAGACAGTCATGTCCCGCACAATCTTCGCGAACTCCTGGGAGCTGAGCGTGACGGTGGACTTGTAGTCCATCTCGGGGATGCCCATCGCCTCCGCCTCAATCTCGAGGAGCTTTAACTGATATTCACACTTGCGTGTCTTCTCGGTGTTCTCGGAGGTCAGCGTGACCACGTCGGAGTCATCCTCGTGACGCATAGTGAGGCTGTCAGTTGCCTCCACAATCTTAAGGACCTTCGAAAGGGATCCGAGATTGAGCCCGAGAATACTGTTGCGCTCGCATTGGTACTTGACAAAACAGTCATCGCGAAGGAGCATGTGAACCAGGGCAACGTGACTGGAATCCATTGCCTGAATGGAAAGGCCACCAGGATTGCAGTCGAAATTTGCCTCATTTACAAGACCATTGATGCACTCAATGAGCCGCTTCCAAAGATTGGCCTGTTGAACTTGAGCCTCAAGCATCGATTACCTGTTTGTCCCCTGAAGTGGCGTGTAATGTATGAGTGTCTCAAAAAATTAAAAAGACAAGCAAAAACGAGAAGAGATGAATTGAATACATTTTGAAAGAAAAAAAATGTGAATATGCATATACGCATGTATACAAAAAAGCACACAGACAGAAGATACATAACCGAAATGATCCCTCATGGTACCATGAAGAAATGCAAAACTGAAAAAAAAAAAAAACGTTAGAGAATCACAAATTCCTAAAAAACCACAAGTCCTGCCGCATCCTCGCGAACAAGAAGAGGGCACACTTGCATGGAAGCGTAGCTCTCCCAAAACCTCTCCACCGCGGCGCACACCTCATCCCCCAGAGCCAGCGCGAAGACGGCGTCGTACCCGCCCGCTCCCGGGCAGCCAACAGCGAAGACCCCCGAAATGTTTGCCGTTGCGTCGAGCAGCGCGGTGAGCTCCGGCGGCTCGATGGCCACCCCCGCCTCCTCCCCCATTTCGCGCAGATGACGGCGACTTGCGGCGGCGCACGTGGCGGCCTCCATCCACGCCGCCTCGGCGCCGTTGCGGGCCGTATGACGCGCGAGTGTCACTTTGGAGAGCGCCTCCACCGCCTCCCGATGCGCCGCCGTGGCGTCCCGCGATTGCTGAATGAGGGCGCGCAGCAGCGCGAGATATTTCTCATTACTCTGTCGAAGTGCGTCCCAGCAATTGCCGGGGACGCCGGCGACAGATTGGCGCCATGCCATCACCCTCGTCACCATCCCTGGCGTCCCCGTGCCGCCTTTGTGCACATCGCCGAGGACAAGTCGCAGTCCCGTTGGCAGTCGAAACGGCGCATGGCGCACCCACTCACGTGTCATGTTGATGCAGTCGAGGAGCGCCGAAACGGTCACACTCTCCGGCGCCGCGTTGCCGCGCATTAAACGCTCCACGCACTCCGCCGGAAAGCGGCGGTAGGCGCAGGTGCCGTACGTGGCCGTGTAGACATCAAATCCACTACCGATTTTCCCTTGTGCCACGCTGTGGGCGATTTGCGCGACGCGGTGCATCAACTCCACCGGCGCGGCGCCGTCACTCTTCAGAAGACGAAACAGACACGCAACGAAACTCGTCGTCATGGCGGCTGAGGAGCCCAAACCCGTCTTGGAGATCTCCCCCACCAGCGGCACATGGGACGGGAGCGCGCGCAGCGAGGCGACAGACACGGTTTGCCCCTTCGATTCGAGATGATTGCGTTGGCTGTAGAAGTCGTTGTCGGCGAGGAGCTCCATTTCCACCTCGCGGCGGACGTCGCCCCCTTGCGAGAGAGCGGCGGCGACGGCGTAGAGAACGCCGTAATACATAAACGGCGACGCGGGACCCTCCGTCTGCGTGACGCTCACCATGACATCCGGCTCCGTGAGGATGGAGCAGGCAAAGGTGAATTGCTTCCCGAACTGAGGGGACAGAACGCGCACACGACAGCAACCATCCGCGGCTCCGCTACATGAAGTCACGCGCGTCGTGAACCGTGCGGTTGTGCCAATAGAAATGCCGACATTAGGGGCCTCCACGATAAGATATCCACCAAGAATTAGAACCTTTCCAGGCGAAGAAGCTTCTTTTTGAGACATAACAAGTAAAAAATGGTTATAAATATAAATATATATGTATAAATTCTCTCCTTTTTTTTTGTTTTTAACATGAAATGTAGATTTATATATACAATATCAAAAAAAAAAAGAGGAAAGAGTAATTCATACAAAAATTTAAAAAACAAAGTTTTGTGATCCAAAAGTAAAAAGCAGCCAAAAAGAAAAAAGAAAAAAAAATGTATGCATTTATAGCCATACATTTCTCTGCGTCACTCAAGGGACCAAAAGAGGGAATACGCTCTTTAAGTAATATGAGCAGAAATGCGTCTGGCAACTCTTACCAAAGACACACACTGAACCTAAACAAATAAAACACGCTATACTGTGCCATTTTTGCTACCCTGAGAAGGGTTGACTCCGACCGCACGCAAAAGCTCCGGATTCACAGTAATTTGACGCTTTCGACGCTTTTGTGCTGCCTCCACGCTGGCGTCCGTCTCGGGCGGGAGTTCAACTTTGTCCCCCTCAACAGTGACGGCCCCGGAGGCCACGTTTGCCTGATGAAGACGTTTGAGATAGTACATACTGAACAACGCACATGTCCCCGCACAGAAGAAGAGCACAACAAAGAAAACGTAGCCACCACGACTTTGGCAGCACCATTCGGGGCAGTCGGATATGCTCATATCTACTAATTTGCACATTCCATGCGCTAAGCAAGGGTCACGTGCGCACTCTGAACGCAAAGACCTATAACCCTCACACTTGGCTACACACTGGCTCGCCATCGCAATCACAACAACGTATATAAAATTGTATTTATTTGTGTCTGTGTGTACTTGTATGTGTTCGGATATATCTAAGTTTAAGAAGAAAGGTGCAACCTATCCTTAAAAACAAAAGCAAGTACATAAAAAAAAAAAGAGAAAGAAAAGCGAACGGAAAACGAAAAGAATTAAATAATACTCACTGCAAGAATACGGCCGAAAAAAAAAAAAAAGACTCGAGCTTCTTTCAGAAAACAAAAACAAAAAAATAAAAACGTCACGAAAACCACAAATGCATTCTTATGAAAAGAAAAAATGAGAAATGGATTATAATTTCCTTTTTGCTTTTTTTTTCTTTAGTATCGTTTCAATTTTCTTATATTTCACCAATTTTTTTTTCTTTTGAAAGAAACAATGATCACAAATATATTTTAGGACACAGGTACCTCTTTTCCTACTTTTTTTTCTTTTTTGTCTCATGTGATTAATTTGCTCTTTGCTTTCTTTCTTTTTTTTGTGTTTTCTTCGTCCCTGCTAAAGGGCTTATCATTAAAAAATCAGGAACTAAATTCCATTCTTTCTTCAGAGCTCATCACCTCTGGGGACGCTTCGAATGTTACAACAGCCGTTCAATCTCCAGCTTCACGGCTTGAACCTTGGATGAGATGGGACTGTTCTCAGCCTGCAAGATGGCGAGGGCGACCACATTTCGAGAGACCTGCGCGGCACGGCCCAAAGCCGTTTTGGACGGCACGAAAACGTACGGCACATTCTTGTCTTCACAAAGCAAAGGAAGGTGAAGGAGAATTTCAATAGGATTGGTGTCTCCAGCCAACACAATGAGGTCTGCAATACCCCGATTAAGAGCCTTGGTCGCTTCGTTTGCACCTTTTTTGATCATCTTCGCATTGCTCCCTTCTTGCACCAGATCCAGAATAGTCTGAGTTAAACGATCTGCCGCAAGCGGAAACGCCTTCTCACTGATTTCAGCGGTCATTAGGACTGAAGCTTGCTTCTATATGTATATTTATATGTGTATATGTTTGTGTGTAGAAAAATATATATATATACATATATATATATATATATACATACGAAACAAAAGGTAGATTTATCATCTTAAATAGCAAGAAAAAGCTCACGACCATAAAAAGCAAAGGTACAACTCCCTATCCATACAAAAAAAAGAAAAAAAAAATTCATTCGTATCCCTGGAAAAAAAATCGCATACAGTAAGCAAAGAGAATCCCCGTACTCTCTGCAACCACTTGGCCTATGCATACCCATGAACAAATACATACACACTTATACATATATATATATTTACTGATACATGTATGTAGGCACGTGACACATAGACATTTTTATACATTATCGGTGCTCTAAAAGAAAAACATTTTTTTTTTTTCATAGCTCCACTCAATTTTTTTTCCCTTACACTTTCTAGTTGTGTCCTTTCCTCTTTTTTTTTGTCGTTTTCCTTTTGGTGGCAACGAGAACATTCATTTTAAAAAAAGACAAAGCCATGATTTCTTTGTTGCTGTCGTTAATAGACATCAAATTCATTTTGCACACAACGTCTTCATTTCGTCAGCTCTCACATTCTTACACTTTTTTTTTCTATTTTTTTTTTCTCTTACGTTTACGTCTTCCTTTTTTCCTTTTCCATCAATTTCACTCTATACACTTCCAGTTTTAAACATATTCAGAAAATAAATGCGAACACATTCACGCAAAAGAAAAAAAAAGTACAATATAGAAAAACATAAAAAAGAATAAGCGAAATGATTAGAAAAAAAAAAAAAACTTCAAATACAACAAAATCTTTTTTAAAAAATCTTTTCTTTTCTTTCAAACTTACCTTTTATACATTAGTAAACATCACATTTCTCACTGAGACGCTCTAGCATTCAAAAGTCGTTCCCATTGCGCACGATTACTTTTTACGCTGTCAACAGTCCACTTCATGCCGTTCAAGCAAGAATCTACAATTTTCTGGAAAAAGGGGGCGGCGATAAAGTCAATAAATCCAATTTGCCCTTTTGCAAGTTCAGTATTTTTAGAGCGATCAAACATGGGTAAAACCTCAACACCCTTCTCCTTCTCCATATCGCCTTGCCTGTAGAATTCCTCAGTCACTGCCATGGCCCATAGGCGTGAAATGTCGAATGGTTTGGTCACATTTGACACGTCACCAGCTTTCATCAAAACATCCATAACCATTTGACGAGAATTTAAGTCATTGATGTCATATTCTCGCTGCATTCCTTGCAAGAAAAGATTAAGCAATTCACCATGGCGAGCCATATCTGTGGCGAGCACGCAATCAATCATTGCACGGTAAGCGGATGTGCGATCTGTCCCTTCAAGACCTTCAAAAACATCTGCATCAGGATCAGAAAGAATCTCAACCGCAAGATTGCAGTGATGCACCTCCAACACTGACTTATTTCCACTGGCACTTGATAGAATACCAAGAGGTGACTCCGTTTTCAGGTAAAAGCTGTTGTTCAGTCCCATATGGTCAAGGTCATGCACAAGCGCTGTCACCAAAAGCACAAAGCATTCCAGCTCTGTTAGCTTCTCAGCAGCTTTACCCTTGTACAAAAAGGTGTGAATTGTCTGACACACATCCACAACATGGTAAAAGTTGTGATACGGCACACTTCGGTACTTTTTACGGCACTGTAGAATGAAGTTCAATAGCGTCTCGTCGCGACAGCCAAACTTCTGCGGAAGACCTGTGGAAAGGAGCAGTCGGTACGCAACGGCGGCAGCGGTATTCATGGGATTCTCGGCGGTCTCGCGAGCAGCAAAAAGGTCGAAATCCACTTCCCCAATCTTATCAAAGTCCATCTCAACACTCCGTATACTCTCCCTGTCAGCCTCCGTGATCGTAGGAAGAGGAATTCGCTTGGCACGGAAAGAGAGACGTGGCCCGCATGTGTGCGCACGAAACTCGGTAAGCTGCATCATTTCCCGACCAGCGTTCACAGCAAACTCCAAGAGGTGTGAATTGTTGATGGATATCCCAGCAAAGAGGGAGAACACACGGAACGTTTCACGGTCCTTCTCCGTAAAGATGCTCACTTCACCCGTCGGATTCAACTTATTCACAAGCTGCACGACCGCAAGGATGTCCCCATTCAGCACAATCGGCTCACAGAGAATAGATCGGGTACGGTACCCAAGTTGTTTATCCACTGTACTGTTAAAACGCTCGTCCTGATATGCATCCACAATGTTCTCACCGACACCAGAAGACGCCACCTTTCCGGCAATGCCCTGTCCACAGGGAAAGCGAATCTCTTTTCCAGCAACGCTATCTGCGAGGCGACTGTACAATTCATTTCGTTCCTTGTCCAGCAAAAACAATGAAGAGCGATCCGCATTCAGCAGCTTCTTTGCGCCGTGAAGGACATGACGCACAATGCCGTCCACATCTCGTATATCAGTGTTAGACAACAAGGTGACTACATCCAGAATCGCGTCGCTCTTCTTTTTCTCCTGAACCAGGGAGGCGTTGATGCGGCAGTTACGCAGTGATGCGCCGGCAAACATTGAAAATGTCTGAAACAGCTCCTCATCACGCTTACCAAACACACGAGGAAGACGAAGGCCACTCTCCGTCACAAGATCGAGCTTGTTGATCAGCTGAGCCACTGCAACAATTGTGCCTTCATACATGACGGGCATACACAAAATGGTTTTTGTGCGGTACCCCGTCGCCTTGTCCACATCACGGTTGAAGCGTTCATCGGTATAAACATCGGAGATATTTACTGTTTCACCGGTCTTGGCGACAAATCCGGCAATTCCAGCGCCGGATGGAATCGTGACGACGTTTCCATCCTCGAAGTGGGCCTCGAGCACATCACCCTTGACAATAAATATACTGCAACGGTCACTTTCAGTTAATGCTTTTGCGGTGTTCATGATAGAGTTGGCAAGAACAGACTCGTCCAAATTATCCCGAGCGAGTTGTGTGGCCATCATAAGCATGGCTTCAGCCTTTTCCTTATTCCAATTCAGCCTTTCAGCTTCAATAGCATTGTTGAGAGCAGCGGAAGCCACACGCACGGTTGCGTCCAGCAGATGGCGACTGTGGTAATCAGTGCGTCCAGATGGACTTTCGATGCACCCAAGTGTTTTTTCCTTATGCCTGAGTGGAATATAGAGCGTACCTGCAAGGACAACGGCTTCTGTTGTTGAAACAGATTTGCCAAGTGGTGTACTCTCGTCCAGAGGGGCTGCAATTCCATTGACTGGATCGTAAAGCAGAGAGTCACTCGGGTCAAGATAGTATGTACGGGTATGATTAGCACGTAGAACCGAGTTCAACTGCTCATTTAGGTTGTGTAAAACATCCTTTATTGGTAGGTGTAAATCAATGCATTTCTCCATGAGCAATGTCAGAGACTCTGCTGGAGTCTGAGGTGCTTCTCCGATAGCTGGAACAGATGGTTGTGTCGTCCTTCCGTTGCTTCTGCTGTTGGACATGACAGGATCGCCAGACTCCTGACCAGAATCGTTTAACAGTAAAGTAAACCTGTCCTGCAAACGACGGTATGCTTTTAGCTCAGGCTCATCTAGTCGCAGACCACAACGCTTGTACCTTGCAAGAATGACTTCGCACAAGGTAAGCGCTTCGAGCAAATGACGCCCACCTGTTTCTCCCATTTGCGCAAAAGATTTAATAATTTCTTTTCCTTTTTTACTTACTTTCTCTATTTCACGCCTTTACCACGAATAGAATTGAAATCCAAAGCAAAAGTAACTTATAGAAACCAAAAAATATTAAAACTTTTTAATCCGAAATAGTATTATAAAAAAGGGAAAAAAAAATATATATATATATAAAAAGAAGAGCATTTTGTGTTACAGATAAAATGGCTAAAAATGGAGAAAACAAAAAAGAGCAAAACACATTACAATTAAAACAACAAAAAAATTTTTACTTTTCTCTAAACAGTTGGATCATTGGGGTACATACAGAAGCATTTTTCCCTAATATAAAAGGAAAAAAAAGAATGGTAACCATTTAGGCCGCATACGGTAGTGACCTATATGCCTAGGGACACGGATTATTGATTTTTCTTCAAAAGAAGTTTTGGCTTTTGTTGATACCCTAACAGGGGTGGACACGTCTCAAAAAAAAAAAAAAAACATTCAAGAGTACAAGTAAAGGAAAAAGAATAACCAATAAGTATGAAAGTAACTGAAAAATGTCCTATTTACATCGGACAAGGAGCGCAACCACTACACCGGCCACTGATTTGGTAAAAAAAAAAACATTGATTTTCACATGCTCAAACAATAAAAAAAAAAAACAATTCAGTTACAAGGAAGCCTCATTGCAATTACATCAATACTTGCAACCAAAAAAAAAAAAAAAGAATTGGTAGGAGAAATCATATACATCAGAGATCAGCGTCCACTCTATTCACACATAAATTTCCATACCCTGTCTAACACTGAAAAAAGAAACCCTAGCCTGTCATACATAGATACACATGAATATTTACAAGTAAATATATATATATATATATATATGCATAATTAAGCATTTGCTGGGCGACAGTTTAGCAAACGGTCCCACTCCGCACGATTTCTCTTTACATTATCAACAGTCCAGACCATGCCGTTCAAGCAAGCATCTACAATCTTCTTGAAAAAGGGGGCGGCGATAAAGTCAATAAATCCCATCTGCCCCTTTGCAAGTTCAGTATTTTTAGAGCGATCAAACATGGGTAAAACCTCAACACCCTTCTCCTTCTCCATATCGCCTTGCCTGTAGAATTCCTCAGTCACTGCCATGGCCCATAGGCGTGAAATGTCGAATGGTTTGGTCACATTTGACACGTCACCAGCTTTCATCAAAACATCCATAACCATTTGACGAGAATTTAAGTCATTGATGTCATATTCTCGCTGCATTCCTTGCAAGAAAAGATTAAGCAATTCACCATGGCGAGCCATATCTGTGGCGAGCACGCAATCAATCATTGCACGGTAAGCGGATGTGCGATCTGTCCCTTCAAGACCTTCAAAAACATCTGCATCAGGATCAGAAAGAATCTCAACCGCAAGATTGCAGTGATGCACCTCCAACACTGACTTATTTCCACTGGCACTTGATAGAATACCAAGAGGTGACTCCGTTTTCAGGTAAAAGCTGTTGTTCAGTCCCATATGGTCAAGGTCATGCACAAGCGCTGTCACCAAAAGCACAAAGCATTCCAGCTCTGTTAGCTTCTCAGCAGCTTTACCCTTGTACAAAAAGGTGTGAATTGTCTGACACACATCCACAACATGGTAAAAGTTGTGATACGGCACACTTCGGTACTTTTTACGGCACTGTAGAATGAAGTTCAATAGCGTCTCGTCGCGACAGCCAAACTTCTGCGGAAGACCTGTGGAAAGGAGCAGTCGGTACGCAACGGCGGCAGCGGTATTCATGGGATTCTCGGCGGTCTCGCGAGCAGCAAAAAGGTCGAAATCCACTTCCCCAATCTTATCAAAGTCCATCTCAACACTCCGTATACTCTCCCTGTCAGCCTCCGTGATCGTAGGAAGAGGAATTCGCTTGGCACGGAAAGAGAGACGTGGCCCGCATGTGTGCGCACGAAACTCGGTAAGCTGCATCATTTCCCGACCAGCGTTCACAGCAAACTCCAAGAGGTGTGAATTGTTGATGGATATCCCAGCAAAGAGGGAGAACACACGGAACGTTTCACGGTCCTTCTCCGTAAAGATGCTCACTTCACCCGTCGGATTCAACTTATTCACAAGCTGCACGACCGCAAGGATGTCCCCATTCAGCACAATCGGCTCACAGAGAATAGATCGGGTACGGTACCCAAGTTGTTTATCCACTGTACTGTTAAAACGCTCGTCCTGATATGCATCCACAATGTTCTCACCGACACCAGAAGACGCCACCTTTCCGGCAATGCCCTGTCCACAGGGAAAGCGAATCTCTTTTCCAGCAACGCTATCTGCGAGGCGACTGTACAATTCATTTCGTTCCTTGTCCAGCAAAAACAATGAAGAGCGATCCGCATTCAGCAGCTTCTTTGCGCCGTGAAGGACATGACGCACAATGCCGTCCACATCTCGTATATCAGTGTTAGACAACAAGGTGACTACATCCAGAATCGCGTCGCTCTTCTTTTTCTCCTGAACCAGGGAGGCGTTGATGCGGCAGTTACGCAGTGATGCGCCGGCAAACATTGAAAATGTCTGAAACAGCTCCTCATCACGCTTACCAAACACACGAGGAAGACGAAGGCCACTCTCCGTCACAAGATCGAGCTTGTTGATCAGCTGAGCCACTGCAACAATTGTGCCTTCATACATGACGGGCATACACAAAATGGTTTTTGTGCGGTACCCCGTCGCCTTGTCCACATCACGGTTGAAGCGTTCATCGGTATAAACATCGGAGATATTTACTGTTTCACCGGTCTTGGCGACAAATCCGGCAATTCCAGCGCCGGATGGAATCGTGACGACGTTTCCATCCTCGAAGTGGGCCTCGAGCACATCACCCTTGACAATAAATATACTGCAACGGTCACTTTCAGTTAATGCTTTTGCGGTGTTCATGATAGAGTTGGCAAGAACAGACTCGTCCAAATTATCCCGAGCGAGTTGTGTGGCCATCATAAGCATGGCTTCAGCCTTTTCCTTATTTAAATTGAGTCTTTCAGTTTGTATGACATTGTGCACCGCACTTGCTGTCATTTGCACAATGTCGTCGATGTCAATATTTTGACGGTTTCCGGATCCATCAGGAACCTCAATGCAGCCAACGAGCGTTTCTTCAAAGTGAAGTGGAATATAATGGGTTCCAGCAATAGTGGACCTTTTACCTGCGATTACTGCTTTTCCGAGTGCGGTTGTTTGGTCGACAGTTGATGCCATTCCATTAACAGGATCAATCAGTAACGAGTCATTCGGATCCAGATAATAAACACGGGTACGTGTTGATTGTAAGCGTGAGTTTAACTCCTCATTCAAACATTGAAATATTTTTTGAGGAGACTTTGCGAAGATAAGAGTTTGATGTAAAAGTCGTGTCATGTCATCATGGCGGTGGGATGCGGCAGCTGCCCCTCTCTGAAGTGATTGAACAGAATCTTCCAAAAGGTCAGTTGGCACTCTCATCAGAAGCGATGCGAATGCTTTGCGTTCACTTGAAGATAATTCTTTTCTGTTTCGGTGATATCGCGCAAAGACCGACTCGCTAAGAGCGAGAGCTTCACAGAGGTGGTTAGACTCATTAAGAGTCTCATAACGACTCGTCGTGGGGCGTTGTTGAGTGAACATGAGCAAGTGAATCTAGATAAATAATAATAAAAAAAAGACAAAGAAGAGATCAGGAAAGAGAAAAAAAAAATGTATACATATGTATATACATATATATATATATAAGTGGATGTAAAATTTCACATTTTTTTTGTTGTTTTCCTTTCAATGCATAACGAAAGAAGCAAAAAAAGGAAAAAAACAAAAAAACTTATAGCGCACGTACATCAGAAAGAAAAATGAAATTCGTTTGTACGACGCAAAATAAGCAAACAAAAAAAAAAAACTAATAACTAAAAGAAGAAAATTATAAAATGATTCTATCTACAAATTGTGATTTGTAAAAGTGAAAAATTGGTACATGTACAGCATTAGGGAACGGACATTCCCTTATTCTTTTATGGAATCTTGAGGCAACTTCGCGTCCTTTGGCATTGATAAGTACGTGAGCTTCAGTAATTTATTGGCATTTTCGCGGCGAAAACAGCTTGTTCGTTCCATCACATCATCATAGACAGACATTCCAAACCTCGTCTCGGCCAGCATTGTGGCGATTTGCACATCACTCAAACTAGATTTGATTGAATACGTAGTAGGTGGAACAGAAACGCCACTTGGGTGAATATGAGATATGTATGATCCATGATCTGTCGAACGACCTGCTTTGGCACGCTCCAAATTACGTAATGCTTTGAAGTATAGACTCTCACGAAACCTATCAGCATTCATAAGCATCTTATACTGTGTAGTTTCAGGTTCTGGGGGTGAAGCTTTGGCAGTAGCAAGGCCACGGTATTGAGCGAAAAGAAGTATAATATTAAACTTTTCCACGTCAAACGTGGCACAATGTGACGCACAGTATCTCTCAAATAAGGATGCTTCATCATCTGTAATGGGTTTAAGTTTTTTTAAATGATCCTCAGTAAGGTTGTTGTACTTACGAGAGAGGCTATCCATCGCTTCAGTAGTTACCAATTGGTTAATTTCAAGAACTCGAGAAACAGCAATGAAGAGATCCTTTCGCGTAGGTGCCACAGCTCTTAGCATTTCTACAAAAGATTCAAAATATCTCATCGCTGGAAAATACCACGCAATAGAAGGGGCAGGACCATGTTTCTTTGAGTTTGTGGACTTGAACTTCGAAGAGTTAAACTTTTTGCGAAGTCTTTCCCTTTGCCTGGAATTCAATTGGGTAAGAGTATTTTTGGCCATGCGGGCGGTAAAAGTCTCATCCCCAGCATCCGCCACATTATCTGTCATAAAAAGGAGCTGCATAAGAAGATTGAAATCACTGAAAGACTTTTCGAGGTGCTGCGCCTTTAAAACAGAAACCTCACGTGCACGTTTGTTGTAACGTTGCCGCTCTGCGGCGGTCAACTGCCACCAGTGTTCTGAAACGATCTTCATGTTATCCCGGCCATGCCGCAGATTCTTTGCCCTGAGAACGCGTTTCTTTTCTTGCAACTCTTTTGCAAAAAGTGTAAAGCCATTCACGTTGTGACGTGCATAAGGCACGCGAACAATAAGAGGATGCCCGGGTCTGTTGAAAAAACAGTAACGCCTCATATTGTCTTTAACACTGCAATGCAAATAAAGACACACATAGAAAGATAACATAAATATATAAAAATAAATAAATATACATATATATGTATATGTATACAATAAAAACAACAACGTCCAATCAAAAGCAACACAAACAACATACACAGCCATGTGAAACATTAAAAACAAGAGGAGAGAAAAAAAAAAAATTATGCTTATTAGCAAATAGAATAGAAATAGTACAGAAAAAGAAACGTGGTGCAGGAAAGCAATTTAGAGGAGTGACGAGTTCCATTTCGAAAAACAAAAAGATGAGTCAAAAAAAGAAAAAAATCACAAAAAGGAAACAACAACAAGAAGAAGAAAATAAAAGAACTTACTACGTTTCTCTCAAAGAAGACAAGACGTAGCGAGTCTTATCTGTCATTCACACCATGCACACCAATCACGCGCATCATTGTAAAGTGCGTGCGGTACCATATTTGGTTCATTAAGGATGATTTTTCAAGAATTAGATTTCTGCAACGGAATGAACCTCTTAGACTTTGTGTAGCAACAAACCTGGGAAAATTAATCTTTACCTCGTACCTCATTTTTGAATTCACCTTTCGACTACGAAACTCAAACACATTCCATGAAAATAGTCGACAATGAATAACAAATGATGTAACAGACGCATTCCCTACATACTGTCCCCAACAAGAATGACCAAAAACACTACAAAAAAGTCTCTGTAACAAAAAAGACTCAACTAAAAAGCTACCAGTTTCCCAAAGCCAAGACGTGTAAGATAGGTTTCCATCATGGGATTTCATATAATGATGTAAACCTTGCTGATTTTTTTGTTCTACCTCGTAAAAACAGGGAGGGGCATGCAATTCACGGGCTGTTTCACCCAACGGACTGTCTAACAAAGTCACGGAATTCCAAAAGGTTACGCTAGGACATGGATTAGTTAGACGCAGGCCGCTGTCATACCCAACAAAACCCGCATACAGTGGAATACGATAACGAGATATAAAAAAATATCCTTTTCGATTGCGTAGCGCGAGTGTAGATGTAAATGCCACAAGAAAAGAAAGGTCAGCAAATTTGTAGTTCATCTCGTCAAGACAGTGCTCCATAAGACGCCATTCCACATTTGTTGGGGAATAAAATCGACGTTGTGCAACATATAAAAGAGTAAAAAAGTCCTTTCGACGTGCACTTTCTTCCTTAAAGGCAGCCTCACTTACACCTGCCGCTCCTTGAATCATGACTTAAATCATGAAGATATGTAAATAAGAATAATAACCCTAAACAAATTCGCTTTTCAGTAAAACTAACAACCGCAAAGGCAAAAACAATGTAAATAAATGTTTATTTGCATATGCACATATATGGAATTTAAGTGCATTCTTGTTTGAAAAAATTTTTTTAACTTCATTCAAAACACATATATATATATATATATATATATATATATATATATATATATATATATATATATATATATATATATATTATTTTTTTTTTAAAAGAAAAGTAATAATGATAATAATAGTAGTAATAAAATGGAGAAAGGAAGAATTCCTCACAGCAGCAATGCGACGGTCTAAAACGGGGTAATATACCTGAAATGTCTTGTTCATTTGTCATCTTTCCACCAGTTCTACAAAACCTTGTTGAATAAGTGACTCTGCCTCTTCAAAACTAAGTAGAATCTGTTTACCTTTGTAGAGACTGATAACAGACCCAGTGAGGGGAGAAACAAAGACATGATTAACCAAACCTCGTACTTCCAATTGCTGTGTTGACGGAGGCCGCCATGTAAAGGCTCTGAGATCCAAAGGAACAGCAAAAGAGGTCATATACTCCACCATGACGTTATTGTATTCCTCCAAAAATGCAACCTCACATGGGGCAAGAACTTCTGTTAGAGTGTTATCTTTTGCCTCCCACCACGCATTCGTCATCTGGGATTGACGCCATCGTATGTAGGACAAAAGACAACGTTTATCTCTGAGGTACTTGGCCTTGTAGTACTTCATGGAGCTAGCGTAGAAAGGTTGAGAAGGGTCAGCGTAAGGATTCTGTGAAATGGCCTCAAAATGACGGAACGAGTCAGAGATACTTTCTGACACCGCTCGTACCTTTCTATCATCAAACGGAATCAGCGCGCCACCACTCACCACAAGTGCACGCAATTCATTGATAAGTTCAGATGAAGGATCAAGAGTATCCTCCATGATGAGCACTTACTTTCTATTTTCTTTGTCTTTGTCTTCTTACCCCGTAGTTTCTTATTATTATTATTATTACTGTACTTCTTCTCGTCGTTAAAAGTTTCAGCAAGGAGCAAGTGTATATCGCTATCGGATACGCTCTATTTTTTTATTTTTTTGTAATTAGGCAAACAAACAGAAAAGATGTGAAGAAAAACAAACAACAAAAAGTCGGAGTTGTCGCCATCAGGACAGGTATTTCATTCATTAGCTCCTCAATATAATATGAATGTAATGAATAGGAAACTTTCATTGCTTTTCCTTGGTGAAAAGCAATGGTGCAGAGTCCAATAATGTAGTGCACAATGTCTCACACAAGCAACCATCACGATTTCAAATATATATATATATATATATTCCCTCTCAAAAAAAAAAAAAAAATCATCATTGCAAAGTGGACCAAAAAGCAAAATAAATTTGAAAAAAAACGAGAAAAAAGTAGTCGCTTTCTAAGGCAGTCCCCCAGTAATTTTTCCCTTCAAAATGAAGCTGCTTTGATAGACAAAGTAATTTAAAACCATGTAGTCATAGATGTTAAACTGACATTCATGTTTCACCAATATAGTAATTAGAAAAATAAAACTTCACACATTTACCAACGTAGAAATCAGTTTCCTTACATCTCCTCCACCCATCTCAATGGTTGTTTAGCAACAGATGACCTCATCTGTTGATCTCTCTGAAATAGAAATAATATTCCACCCTCCACCACCAAGGAAACGATGAACCATGCAGGAAAAAAACGTCAAGAGCAACAAAAAACAGTCTTTCTTGCATAGAGTGCCTCAGTACTCCAAGCAAATGCCAATAAAAAGGGATACTCAAATTGTTGCAATAAGTAGTACAAACAAGAATAGAAATGCGCAGAAGTTGTTTGAGTATTCTTTGCAACCCTTCATCTTTGCTTTTTCTTGTGAATATATATATATATATATATATATGACAAAAAGCGTAAAATGTACCTAAACAATTTTCGCTTGACATATGCTTTATATTCGATCTGTCATTTTGGTTTAATGCTGAAAACAATGGCTACTACTATTACTGGCGTAATGATGTTTCCTTGCTCATTCTATGAAATGATTCTTCGCTTTAGTTTAGAAAAAGAGAAAACGGGGGGAGAGAAGCATTTAGCTGAAAAACTTAGAGAAAGGACGACAAATTCACTTAACCTTCCAAAGGTAATTCAAAATAAAAGGCAAAATAATAGTAAAAACGATATCACACTCATAGATAAAATAGACGTAAAAAAAAAAAAGAAAAATAAATATGAACTTAGAGTGACCTGGAATTGAAATCCAGTCGCAATGAGTAAATAATAAGTTTCACCATGGTCCTTTTTCTTTTTTTTTTCTCCTTTCTCTCCTTTCGATTTGCCCTGTTTCCTTCAACAAAAATTTTGCCCCATTTTCTTTTTTTTTCCCCATTTGTGTGTATGTATTTGTTTTTTTGTTGTTAATTGAGAAAAAAAAAAAAGTCGAAAGAAACAAAAGGAGGCGGAAAATTACTGAAGTTTGCCAGCTTCATGGCCTTTGATTCACACAAATTAAATAAAAGTTGTGCCAGACCTAACGCACGGATTTCGGTTTTATTTGATGGCTCGGAGCTTGCTTATTGCTGCCCATTCGTTCGTGCTGACCAGATTCATATTGCTCCGCAAGAGCTTCCGCCTTATCTTTTGGTGCCACGTAATCCTCGTCATGCTTCGGTGGCATTTTATTTTCTCCTTTTTTTTTTTTGAATGAAGAATAGGCTTTTTTTGTTGTTTTCCTTACTTTTTATCCGGTGATTTGTTTATTTTTGTGAGTGTATTGTTCGAGAAAAGGGGGAAAAAAAGGGGGTCATGCACAACAACAATAACAATACATAAGTATGATGTATAAAACAGGCAGCAAGTACGTAACAGGTATCAGAACAATGAGAACAAAAAGCAGGCTGCACAAAAATATGTATAGAGATTCTTCTTCTTTTTTTTCTTTCTTCAGTTGTTTATCTTACACCGTTTTTATCATTTGATTTTTTCTGATAAGATATACTTTTGGCGTTTAGGAGTGATACGCCTTTTTTGTGACGGATCGAAACCCTCCAGTTTCGAATTTGCAAGTGCCCATTCTGGAGTGGGCCGAAGGTACTCCTCAGGAGTTATGTGTACAGAACGCTCCGGATCACGGAGTATAGAGTTAAACTTATCAAAGTCAATCCATGTATGCCAAGTATCATGAATCTTAAATCGTTTTTGGGCTAGCAAAATACATCCCGAATGTTCATGAATAGAAACAACCTCATATCCTTTTCCATCAAAAATAGTTTTTTCAAGTTTTGACGCAAACGATTTTAGACGATCCCATGATGGAACATTCTTAATGCGGAGAATGGTTCGTTGGTTTCCTGAAAATGCTGGAGTAAGACGTTTAAGCTCAATAAAATTTGGTTTTCCTGTTTGAAAAATATTTTTATACTCTGTTATGTTATCCTCACTCATGTTAAACCCATCAATCATTGTAAGTCGAAACACAGTCCTTTCCGTTCGCTCACTCATGTATGTGACACTTTGATTGAACCGCTCCCAGAAATCAGACAATACTGGACGATCCAAAATTTTCATCGTTTCCTTATTCGGAGCGTCAACGCTCAAGTAGAGCTGGGTAACAGTCTTTAAATTTTTGAGTAACTCAGGAAATTGGCCATTGTTTACAAGAAAGGACGATATATCTCTAGAATGCAGAATGTCAAGAAATTCATTAATCTTAGGATACAATATAGGCTCACCAACTAGTGAAAGTGCACAATGTTTGGGATGCATTGCCTCACCCAGAGACTTTTCTGTCACGTCAGGTACTCCACGCATTTCTTGAATAAGTGCCTTGTGGTTTGAAAGCATTCCATCTACGATAATTTTTGGATCGTCTACCTGCCATTTCCACTCGGTTGCAGTAGGGTTGGTATTTAGTCTCCAACAAAAGACACACTTATTTGCACATGCCATGCTTGGTGTGGCTTCCATACACCTATGTGACTCTATTCCATACATGGTCCACTTGTAGCATCCACCTCTACCACGCATCATAGATTTTTGCCAGCGGCAAAGTTTCACTGCGCTGTGAGTCCCCACTAAGCTGTACATGGATCCAAGCGTTGACTGCCGCTGCTCGGAGAGCATAGGACGGCTGATTTTATCTAGAATGCTCATAACTATGTGGTACGGTAATCGAAAGGCAATAAATGAGTAGGGAGAACAAAAAAAAAAAAACGACACACAATAATAAAAAAGGAACAAAAAAAAAAAACTAAAAGGTAAAAGGTAAAAAGGGGTAATAATTAGAGCATTCATAACAACAACACGCACATATATAAAAACATAATATACACATGTATATATAAACAAAACTCACGGGAGGAAAAAAAAAAAAACGAACAGACGTGGGTTTAGCAAATAGAATTGGGGAAAATAATTCGAAGAATAAATAGTCCCTAAAAAAAAAAAGGTCTTAAAGTGCCAACATCAACATAGTGGCAAACCAGTCAAAAGGAAATACAACATATCGACAGAGAAAAAACACAGCAACACCCAAACATATTGATATGGGAAGAGCAGGAAGTGCTCTGATTTTTCCCTTCATCAAAAGTAAAAAAACGAGAGTACCAACAAGACCTAGTAGAACGGCTGTCACAGACATAATCCAGGGAATAAATGAAAACTCAGCAGCCTTGCCACACAACAAACTGTAAAATATAAAATCGCCTAAACCCAGTTTAAAAGGGTTATGGGTAAGAGAGTGATACAAGCTATTCGCACGGGACATATGAGATAGAGGTTGTGAAAGAGAATCAGGATTTCTCCCCACAGATGATCTCGAGACGACTCCCATCTCCTCTTCCTGTTGCCGATGTGATGCTGTTGATGGTGCCAAAAGAATGTCTGTGGATGTGTCATACAAAAATCCAGGAAGAGGTTCATTTCGCTCTTCTGCTGCCTCAACAAGCAACCTCAAGGGGCCATGTGGACACAAAACAGCTACTATATCATACAAGGCAATAGCAACAACGATTGACCAAGCTGTCCATTCGGGTAGAAAAGTCATGGACCATGCCACAACTATGGAAACCACTACTAAATACACCTGAGCAACAGCAGGGTGTGAATAATAGAAAAGTGATATGAGTCCAACAACACCAAAATTCCAGAGTAGAAAGACTGCTGTTACCAAGTCATACGGTATCTGAAAACGGGTACAGATGAGATCCAACCAAACCCATAGCATAACAAATAATATAGAACAAGCTGAGAGCATAAGCCAACCGAAAAGTACCTTTTCACACCGGTATTTGTACAGCAAAACAATCAGAAAAGTAACCACGGTTATAGTAAGTACAACAGCCAAAGCATTTACAAGAGATGATCCAATCTTCCCCTGTATACTTTCACTTTTGTCCTCGCTCATCACCAGGAAAAATGGTGCTCGTTGCTGCTCGATGTACAAATTCGAAAGATTAACGACACTCCATGAAACCGCAAGCATTGTCACCAGAACAGGAATCAAAAGCACTGCCACACGCCATCCCAGGAGTGTAGCTAAAGCATCTCCCTTTAAACTCCCTAATGGAAGAGAAGAAGCCATTATACTATTAGAAATGAATAGAATGTCATCAAATAAATGAAGATCATAAAAAAAAAAGAAATTTATATATATATATATATATAGAGAGAGAGAGAGAGAAAGAGAGACATGGATATAAATGCATAAGTGAGTTCTACAATACAAACATAAAAACAATAACAACAACAAAAAAAAAACACTCAACTCATCTCCTCTCTCTCACCTCAAGTAATGAAAAACATCATCGATGTGGCTTTAGCATATTTAAACGTAACGGACGAGAAACAATAAAAAAAAATCCCTTTCCGAAACTGAAAATTTCATTTCGTTCTTTAAACTCACACACACAAATAAATAAGTAAATATATATATATATATATAATTCCTTCCTTTTTTTTCCCCCCTTTTAGTTTGCTATGTCCTTTATGCACTACTCCGCAGTGATTTAGATGAAGCTACCTGCAATCTAGCTCAAAAAGGGTTTGGAGGAACAAGCGCTCCGGGTGGTTTGTAACGAAAGTATGCATACACTGGATAAGCCATGCCAGCGCAAAACACACAAGCTGTTACAGCGGCAATAACAAAAAATGCTGTTAACCCCTCGCTGTCTTCAAAGGGAACTCGCAAATTCATCGTGAAAAGACCAGGAATAATACAAATAGGCATAGTAACAAGGGACATTTGTGACATAACATTGTTTAAAAAGTCCATCCAATGGCAATGTTGTAGTAAACGCATCGCAACACCGCTGACAAGACTCATATTAGACAAATTCAGCACATCACGACCTTTGCGAAGTCGTTCAATAGATAGCAATAATCCAGACAATAACCTCTGATAACGTGTTGCGACACCAACATCAGATGTAATAAAAATATGTCGCATTACAGGTAAAAGAAGTTGTTGAATGAGTCGTTCCTTTGCCGAAAACGAGGCTTGTACACGCGATAGCCTGTGTCGAAGTTCTTCGATACGTCTTTGTAAGTCACTCTGATCATTTTGTGAAGGTTGAATCTCAAGAACCATCTCGTTTACATTATCCACATCAACAAGTAAAGAAGAAGGTTCTTTTTGATACTCCTTGACAATTCCACTTATTAAAGCGCAAACCAACACTGACACAGGGTCCGCACCTGAGTTAAATGTTGACAGCATGGATTCCATTTGAGTTTTCATCGCTTCACCATCAGCAATAGGTCTACGATGCAGTGTTATCAAAAAACGCTCAAACGCAATAATGGATACTTTCACAGTCTCTTCCTTTCCATTTTCTGTGGTATTTTTTGGCTCTCCTTTGGCAGCAATACTTACAGATACATATCCACAAGATGGAAATATTTCCACAATCTCGTCGTTGCTTGTTGCACTGAGAATATCCCCTCGTGTTGAGGAATGTATGGGGAAAAAAAGTAAAACCTTTTCTATAAAATCGTCCTCCATACTTTCCACCTGAAGCCACGCAAAGTCGTCCTTTTCCGGATTCGCTCCCTTGAAGACCTCATGACAATCATCTTCGTCATACAATGCTGCCACAGAGGGGACTATCAAGGATTTATGAGAATGTGGTGCAAATGGTAGTCGTCGTATTGCATCATGCAAATTAGATAATTGATCCATCCCAAAGGCTCGACGTTCCTCCGAGACGCCATCACGACGTACAAACAATTGAGCTTTTCCTGAGGGCTCCTGATAAATCATGTTTGCCATTGCATGAGCACTCTAGGAATAATATTAATAAAAAAAAAACGAAAAAGCTCTCTACAATAAAACTGAAAAAGGAAGAAAATAAAATAATCATAATAAGAAAAAAGAACTATACTGACTTCAAACTAAAAATGCATTATGTTTCCACATAAGACTTTTCAATAAAAAACAACAAAAAAAATTTGTGAAGTAAAATCAAGAGAAAAATTAAACATTTTCTTTCAGTGCATACACACACCAAAAAATAATAATAATAATAGTATAAATATATATATATATATATATATATATATATATATATATATATATTCGTACAACCGATTTTCATCCACGAGTTCTATAAACTGTTATTGACTGATAGTAGACATGACACAGCGAAACAATCACAGTTTTTTTATTTCTCTATTCAACGAAGTCTGGAATGAACGATTCAAGAGAAAAAAAAAATTCTAAACACTATATTCAATTGAGTCTATGTACTTAATAAATTATCTACTTGTGTCCCGCATACGAATAGGGTTACGGGTAGTAGCTCTATTCGATTTGCTAGAACGTATATGCAGTGCTCCTTCAAGCTGGGTTCCGCGATACCAAGCATCATGAGCCAAATACTCACTGCCCTCCTTTGAAAACTTAGGGTGATGCAGAATTTCAGTTCTGTACATAGCAGTCCTTTCCGCACTAGAAAGGGAAGCGAGGTATGGATTCCTCACTCGCCCAACTCGCCTCGCAGCATCCCTCCTCCCAGTTGGACAAGTCTCCTTGAGAGATTCATTCTTTGTCGGCAGTTCCCTAGGTTTCTTGTCGGCATCCTTCAAGTCCCAGCAAAGTGCAGAGATGATCTCTGGATGACCAGTCGCCTTGTCAATGCGCTGATGGTAGAAATTAACATTGTCTGCAGAGCTTTTCTTGGTATATGGAGAGCATTCGGCACCAAGTAGGTGTCGCGTCGTACGAGAATCCTCAGCAAGATTTATCTTTCCACGAGAAATGGGCAAAAACATTTGTTCCCCTGCAAATTTACTTTTAGCCTGCTTTCTTGAAAATTCAACAGATTTGAGTGTCTTTGGCTGTTCAAAGGGTGGAGGATTTCCTTTGAATCCAACTTTACTCCTCTCCACGAGCCATTGCAAGCGACCCAAGGTTTTCTCTTGCCTATGCTTTTCTTGATCATCTACAGACATGAAGTACTACACTCTTCTTAGAAGAAAAGGAAAAAAAAAAAAGCAGCAATAAAAACGATGAATGACACGACCAAAGCAGAATAATAAAAAATAAGTAAACAAAAAAAAAATAACAGAACAATGCATACAAGCCAATCAAAAGCACATATGTATACATATATATATATTTATATATATATATAATAAATATATGCAACAAACAACAGAATTTAAAAAAAAAAAAAGATGCATACTAGCCTAAGATCAAAGGGAAAAAAAAAATCATAACTAGTAAAAACACTATGTCAATATAGCCTCACCAATTACAGAAAATATCAAGATACCTCCTGAATATCGTTAAAACACTGATCACATACTCGCTCCGGGGTCGTATATGTGGACTCCGGAATAATGCATACTTTAGAAGAGCATGAGCTACAAAAAACATTTCCACATTTGCGGCAATGGTGCCTTCTTCGCCAGAAACCGAAATAGACTCCACAACTTTTGCAAACTGTTACTTTTGAATCATCTACCCATTCTGTATTTGTGACCCAAAAACGTCCCACATCTGTTTTGGGCAATGCCTCAAAGTCAATACCCGAAAAAAAGGGGTGCGACTGAATCTCATCTTTTCCAGCACGCTGATCTGGATTTTTAACTAATAATTTAGATATGAGGTCTTGAGCATCCTTATCAAGTTCATCTGGAAAGTGAGGTTGTTCCTCCAGTATACTTTTAATAAGAAGGTATTCTGTCGATTCATCGAATGGGCGTTTTCCAAGTAACATGTGATACAAAACACAACCACAAGCCCAGTAATCAGATGCGGTACACGTATAGTTATTCTGTAAAAGTTCAGGAGACATATAGTGCGTTGTACCGCAAAAGGTTTGAGCACGACCTGTAGAAGTATTCTCCCCTTCCGGACGTTCATCCACTGATTGACAGACCACAGCAGTACCAAAGTCAATCAGTTTAATATGTTTATCACGCATAAGCATTATATTCTCTGGTTTAATATCTCGATGAAGTATCGTGATTGACTTAAGAGGAGCATTGGGAACAATAGGCAATGTTTGCTTCGGAGCATGATGAAGGTACCAGAGGGCGGAAAAAAGTTCTGATAAAACATACCGTGCAGCATCAAGAGGTAATTTTTTTCGCTTCTTAATTGCCTGAAGAAGCTCTCCACCATCGCATAATTCTGTTACATACATGAGGTCGTCGAGAGTCTGCATAGATGCGTGAAAATGAACTATGTTAGGGTGGTTGCACATCAACAACATGCGTGTTTCTCTTCGTGCTACCTCAGCCATGCGTGTCCTTTCCTCTTCAGATGCTGCTGTTAGGATTTGTCTCTTTGAAATAAGTTTAACAGCGTAACGTACGCCGGTGGGTATATAGCGTGCAACCACAACCTTACTAAAGGCTCCTGTGCCTACAGTTTTCTCAAACTCAAAGTCATCTGGAACCATACGAGATACCATCCTTTCTTTCTTGTTTTCTTTCTTCGGATATTTCTTGCAATTATTTACAGTAAATTTGTATATAGGCCTATAACTCAAAACGCAAAGACTCTGGTTACAATGATAACAAAACAACAACAAATGGCACGAAAGCAAAGAAAAACGAAAAAAAAAATTTTTTAAATGTAAATGAGTAAAACAAAGGTTGAAAAAATAAGAAAAAAGGTACAGAAAAAAAAAAAAAAAAAACGTTGTACCTAGACATTCGCCTAACGGTTTTTCGAATAGCCATTAGCGCTTTACAAAGGTAATGTATAGAAATATAAAAACAAGAGAAGGGAATATGGGTAGAAAAGAACAACAAAAAAAACAAAAAAATTGTAAAAGAAACAAAAAAAAAAAGAACAAAAAAAAAAAAGTGAAAAAAATTCTATCTATTTGGACTCTGCTATCTGTCGACGACGTCTAGTGTCTCCTCCTTTTCTTATATCACATCCAGAAACAGATGGTCGCCCCGCAGAAGCGCCTCCACTACTTCGCGGCGATGGTCCCGTTTCTTCCTCTATGTGTTCATGTTCACCTTGTGGACTTACCGAACGTACTTCTTCCTCAGCAGTGTCCAAAGAACACGAATCCACCTGCATCCTTGCCTCCCATTCCTCGATGGCTGCCTTATCACGACGCTCATTTCCCGCGCGTTGACCGGATTTCCTGGCTTTTGCGGCAATGCCTTTAAAGTAGTCCAAAACCACCTCATCTCTTAACCAGTGCTTGTATTGCTGGTAACAAACTTCGGATGTTATTTTCTTTATTGACTTCTCTGTTGCATAGTTCAATTCATTAAGACAGAAAGCCACATTTCGCGCAATTTGTCGTTTCTTCTTACTGCGTTCCGAAAATGATTCAAATCGCTGACAAAGACGATCGATCAATGATTCTGTTGGTTTATCTCCCTCGACACGCTCGAGTAAAGATCGCATGGCAAGTTGAAACTTTTCAGGAGGAATCGAGTGACTTAATTGAGCCACAAGAGGAGGAATTAGATTTCCTGTCCTTTCCTTCTCTTTCAGTGCCAAATTCTGAACAAAGGTAACAGCATTATTTGCAATTGTTTCATCTGGATCGGCAACCAATTTTACAATCGCATATAAATGATCTCTTATGCGCAACATCTCACCAAGAACAAGATGGGAACACACCTGAATAGTTACAGCACGGACTCTCAAATCACTATCATTTAACAACTTAAAAAAACCAGTTGTCGGAACTTTTAGGTATGGAGCAAGAAGATTAGGGTGAACACAAGCCAAATCCCCAAGTGCTATCACAGTATTGGTTTTCACAACCCAAGACTCATGCCGATCTGAAGCAAGAGAAAATAAAAGGTCAAGATTCTGCTCGCAAAAAGTATCACTTACAACCATAAGCTCAGAAAGAGCCATGACTGCACAGACTCTTTCCAAACCATGGTTAGCAGTCATTTTATCTTTTCGTTTACAAAACGTAACTAGAGTTTTGGCAAACCGATACCATACTGACCCTTCGGACATGATGGCACTTTTCCGACGCTGTGAGAGTTCTTGAATAGCATGTCGCTTATACTCATGAGATCCTAATCCTAACTCCTTGTGCATCGCGTCCACCTCGCCAGAAACGGGAATATTGTCAACCGTCTTCTTAAGTGCAGCATCTGTATCAAGTCTTTTCAACTGTTGACGTTCTGCGCAATCAACTGAGACAAGCTGTTTGAGGGCTGTGCGACCCAGTAAAAAGAATAACTGTGTAGGAGAGTTGGCATCGGTGTTTGTTTCAATTTTTCTCCCAATATAATCCAACACGTATGTGTAAAGCAATGCTGGAACATCACATAAATGATGTATAGCATTTACAGCTGATTCTGCCAAAACAAGCCATGATGCAATTGAGGTAGTGCTCCTACAAAGATGATAAAGGATTTCTCTCAGTAGCGGTGGCTCATCCGGTGCAAAAATCGTGGATATAGGTTGATAATGGGGATCATGAGATTCATTCTGAAGAGCTTTTAAACAGAATGCCAACAATACATTGTCTTTAGTAGTATCTGCATGAAAGAATTCAAGAACAATCTCTTTCCTTCCTCGAAGCTCACGCCAGTCGTGCTTGCAAAGAAGACTGAAGAGGCGCATTGCTGTACGTCGGTCTGCAATGGAGGCATTGGAATCCAGTGAACCCTCCGCGATTCCCCACACTGCATCCATAAATTGTCCCGAAAGTAGACGAGAGAAGGAAGGGTTAGTCTTCACAAGAGAAAAAATACGATCCACAGCACTTACCTCTCCTTCGGTGCAACCCCGTAAAAGACTAATTAATTTTTGTGATGAAGCAGTGTTTCTCATAAGCGATGATGTAGAAGTTCTGGCAAAGGCCGTAAAAACGACTTCAATAAATGCGTCACGCACAGCCCACTGAATTTTAACCTCTCCTTCAAAAACCATCACCAGTACTCGAAGAAACGATTTGTCAGCTCCCTCAATGCGATACTCATTACAAGCAATAATGAGCTTTATAGCCTCTATAGCATCACGCTCAGTGCGACTATCTAGTAGAGATGTCGCGTGCATTAAAGCCTTGTTTATGAGTTCAGTAAACTCGAGCGCTTTTTCGTAAAAAACAACCCGACTTAACGCGGTACGTTGTTCTTCTGAAATACATCCTCGAACTGTTGCATTCTCCGCCTCGACCACCACATCCCGAATTAATTCATTGGTTCCCTCCTTCATTGGATGGTACGTACTTCTTATATCATTCAGAAAGTCTGTGTAATCCCCTTCTGTGTTAAACATCTTAAACGCTGTGAATGTGGCCTCTTGAAGCTTCTCCTGTACCAATGAATTACTCAATACGTGGCCAAACCAATTTTTCCGCATAATAGATGCAATCACTTGCAAAGCAGAGTCTCTTACAAGATAATTTCGATCCTCAAGCCTGCCAACGACGGCATCAACCATGGCAAGATGAAAACGTCTAGGAATCGCTCTGGATTCAACAAGTTTTTCCCACATGTGAAGGGTGTGGTTACGAACAAACGGATTGCAATCCATAATACGAAAAAGAATCTCCCTTAAAAACTTATCTCGTATTTCTTCTTCATTTTCAGTATTGCGAGTAGGTCCTGTATACTTTTGTATAATTATTTCAGCTAAAGAAGTAATGGCTGCCTTTCTAACTTCGTAGCTTTCACTAGCAATTGTTGAAGCGATCACGTGAGACATACGAAAAGTCACACTAACACATTTTCGTGCAACTTCCGTAAAAAAAATGGCTACATTTTTTGCAGCTCCGGCATCCCCAGAAACATCATGAAAAGAAGCAGCCGTCATACCCTCAAAAAGAGCTACTATAACACCATTACATGAGGCAGCCACATTATCTTCATTTTCTGTTTCCAGAACAAAACGTGTCAAAAATTGAGCTGCCTGTTCGGACTTTAGAGACAATTCTATTAAAGGTGAAACAAAATCTCCAGGTTGTATCAAACCTCTTCCTATAATAATTCCGCAAACTTTTAAAAGGAGAACTGCCAAAGCACCAGAAACAGATTGAGCATCATTCTGCACATTCGCTTTTTGGGTAATCATATGAAGGACCATACGATAAATTAAATTTAACGTTGATCCATCAACGCCCTCACCCCAAAATAACGAAATATCGGAAGAGAAAATATCTATAAGCGCTGTAAGTGCTAGTTCTCGACCATCCTGATCCACTCCACTTTCATCCTCACCAATACCAGTTTCTTGTTCACTTCTTCCACGCTTTCGCCTACGACTGCTCCTCTGTGAAGAGAGGGTTAAATTTTCCTCCCCTTCAACACTTGGCGCAGAGAAGAGAAGCACATTACAGACAATAAAGACATACATCCTCACAGTTGATCTCAAACAAAGTAAAAGAGCATCATTCATATCACCTCCGGATTTTTTCTTTAAATAAGAAACACAAACTTGTAGAAGTTTCTTTAACCGTTCGGATATTTCATGACAAATTTTGTGTCTTGCCTGCCTCGTCACAAAATCATTGCCTTCGACGTTTTCCATACCCTTCACATAACTAAACAGAGGGACAAACAATTCAGTTCTAGAAAACAACGCCGTCGGTGATTTCTCTCTGTGAAGACTGTCAAAAAGTCTGGTAAGATCGTCTAGTTGCTGTCTAGGATGAACATCAAACTCACAAATTTCGCTGATGTGATATTGATTAGACCCTGCTTTGGATGGGTCTTCTAAATCCCGAATACGAGAAGGTATAAAAAACTCAAGTAAGCCGGACATTTTTTTTATTTTTTAAGAAATGAGCAAGGGGGCAGACACACACAGTAAAAAAAAAAAAAATGCTTCTACTTTACACAAACACACAACAGAAAAGAAAAAAAAAAAGAGAGAGAGAAAAAAAAGAATATGTGTACACATATGTATAAAAAGAAATATAGAACGCACAACATCCACAATAAGCTGCAAAAAAAAAAAATTACAAAAATATACAGGGATGAAAAAAGAAAATTAACTCTTCGAAGTAAAAACAAACAATAATAAACATTACTTTAATCTAAGTTAAAAAAGAGTACTTAAAAGGAAACGCTCGCATTTTCACTTTTTTTTTGTTATACATTTTCGTTGTACATGGAATACAAAAAAGTCGTAAAATATTAAAAACAATTTGTTTCAGAAAATGAAGATAAAAGAAACACCTGCTAATATATATATATATATATATATATATAATGAAAAAAAAAACGTCATATCAGTCCGCCAAAAACGCGTGTGAAAAGGAGAAGGTCAACAACACGAAAATTTTTTAAAAATGGGTATTTACCAATATGAAAAGAAGAAAATAAGCGAACAAAAAAAAAAATAATGGACACATAAACAAAAAAGATTGCCGTTTTGCAACCTCTATTACTCCACTGTCATAGATTTCTTTTTTTGTATGTGTGTGTGTGCACGGGCGTAAATCTGCGAACATATATATATATATATACAGTTCATAAGTAATGAGGAAAAACAAAAAAGCATTGTACATAACGTAATATTATAAGAAAAGCCTGTCGTTTAGTAAAAAAAAAAAATCATACTCTCATTGCTAATTCATGACCTTGTAAAATTGCACGTTTAGCATCTAGCTCAGCTGCTATTGAGCATCCACCAATCAAATGATAAGGTGTTTTTCCCAGCTTTTGAAGGATTCCTCGATTTTCACGTTGACCATGGCAAAAAACAATGGAATCAACTTCCAAAAACTCATTCTTACCGTTCAATGTGTAAAATAACTTTTTACCATCAAAAGAATCAAAGCGGACTCCACTTACTTGTTTTACATTTTTCTGGCGAAGCTCAAGACGATGAATCCAACCAGTAGTGAAACCTAAACGACGTCCCATCTTTCCTTCAGTGCGTTGAAACATCGTCACTTGCCTCTTTGCTTTACTGTGACTTGCCTTCTTCAAACCACCGGGTTTTTGAAAATCCATATCCACTCCCCATTGGTTGGCAAATGTGCGAAAATCTTGCTTTCCCAATGTGGAGAAATCTGCTCCTTCTTCATCTGCAAGAAAACAAGCAACATCAAATCCAATGCCTCCAGCACCAATGATGGCTACTCTCTCCCCCAAATCTACTTTTTTGGACAACACATCAGAATAAGAGTAGACATTTTTTAATCCCTCAACACCGCTCAATACATCATTGGTTATTTTTTTAGGAATACAACCAGTTGCAATGATGATCTCATCAAACTTTTCCTTTTCCAAAGTATCACCATCGACGAACGTATTAAGACATACATTAATATTTTGTGCTCGCAAAGAATTAGACCAATACGTTATGCTGCTCTGATACTCTGATTTACCAGGTATTTTCTTTGCGAGGTTGAACTGTCCACCAATGGTGTTATCTTTCTCGTAAAGGGTCACTGTGTGACCTCGCTCTGCCAAAACAAGTGCACATGAAGCGCCGCTTGGACCACCACCAACGACTGCAATACGTTTTTTCCTTGGAGCAAGAATGACAGCGCGTTCTTTTTCATGACATGCTCTAGGATTCATCAGACATGAACTTATTTTATGGGCAAAAATATGATCCAAGCAGGCTTGATTGCAACCAATACAAACATTAATTTCATCTGCCCGCCCTTCAGCTATTTTTTTCACAAAATGAGAATCACTTAACCAAGGTCTTGCCATGGCGATCAAATCAGCATCACCTTCCGCGAGAACCTTTTCTGCGACCTCAGGATTGTTTACACGATTGACGGCAATAATCGGTGTTGTGATTCCTTTACTGTGAAGATGTTTTCGTACCGCCGCTGTTGCCCACGTAAAGCCTGCTCTAGGTACACATGTGGCAATAGTAGGAACACGAGCCTCATGCCACCCGATACCACTATTAATAATGTCAGCACCATTCTTTGAAACTTCCTCTGCAAGCTGAAAAACGTCTTCTTGGGTAGATCCATTTGGTATTAGATCGAGAACCGAAAGTCGATAAATGACTATAAAATCTTTGCCAACAGCTTCTCTAACAGCTCTAAGTATTTCAAGTGGAAAGCGTATGCGGTTCTCGTAAGAACCACCATACTCATCGCTTCGCTTGTTTGTATGATTCACAATAAATTGATTAATAAGATATCCTTCAGATCCCATAATTTCAACACCATCAAAACCAGCTTCCTTCGCGAGTACCGCTGTTTTCGCAAAATCACGAACTGTTTTTTTTATCCATAGTTTCGGCAATGGAATCGGACGTAAATTATATTTACTGAACTTCCATATAGGGCTTGGTATAGAAGAGGGTGCTACACAAAGTGGACTGTAAGCATATCTACCAGAATGCAACAGCTGCATGACAATTTTACCTCCTTCTGCATGGACTGCATCAGTAATCGGTTTGTATTCACGTGCTGTGGATAACGACGAAATTCGAGGCGCCACAGGGTTAAGCTTACCCTCATAATTTGGCGAAAAACCCCCAGTTATTATCAACCCACAGCCACCTTTAGCTCGTTCACCGTAGAAATCCACCAACCTTTCAATACGTCCAGAAGGAAGGTCTTCCAGCCCGGTATGCATGCTGCCCATGATTATGCGATTCCTAAGCGTGGTAAATCCCAAGCTCAACGGTCGTAGTATACTCTCAAACCGCATCATAACTCTTTTCAAAGAAAAGTCTCCAATAAATTTATATATATATATATCTGCGTATGTGTCCACACAAATATATATGCATATATATATATATATATACGATGCTTCAACAAAAAAGAAAACTTGACACAACGAAAGAAGAGAAAGGAAAGATAAAAGTGGTGATGAAAATAAAAACAAATGAGAACAAATAATAACCATGTTGAATGTGTCAAAAAAAAAAAATGTTAGTAAGCAAACAAGGAATACGAGTACTCAAACAGTAGAAAAAAAAAAGATTCTTGAAAGATCATCTATTCAAAAAAAAAAAAAAAAGATGCCGGAAAACCGATGTTGATACAGGTGGTAGTAAAAACAAAAAAAACATATATATGTTAGTGTTGCATTCATATGAAAGCAAGAACTGAGGAGAAGAAAGAAAATAAAAGCCAAGTTATCACACAAAGGTAAAGCATATATTAGGTAAATTAGAAGTGAGGTTTGTCTATGAAGACACCAGTTCCAAAACGTCCTACATTTAATGTTCTTTTTTTTTGCAAAGAGGATTATAAAAGAAAAGAATACTCCCTTTTTGATGTTTTGGAGTAGACAAAGAAAATTAAAAAAAAAGGAACAGCAATAATACAACAAAGAAATAATATTCTTATTACTGTATTCCACAGGAGGAAATAATAGAAATATAAAAACAAAAATAAACTTAACAGGAAAAGCACAAAAAGGAACGGCGAACAATTAAATGTGTTGGAGGGTAACACCATTAAAGTCAGCGACAGTTGAAAAGATAAATCGATACGTTGATCCGTCACATTCCCAGACACAAAAAAAGAATTCTTTTGCTTATTGTATGCGCGTTAGCTTTGCATTAACAAAAAAAAAACATTGAAACCGTAAACAATAAACAGAGAACAAGAAATGGGAACCAAAGCAGAAATTTGCACAACTGGAGGGTTTAATTTAAGCAGGGCAACTGCGTTGCGCGACCGCCTTAATATATGACCATTTTATCACACCCCATGGGACAAGAAATAACAACCAAACCACCAGTGAGCCTCCTCAAACAAGTTGCCAGTGTCAAAGACGAAACCAACCACACCGTTTCAAGCTCAGTGATCTTTATGACTTTTTGGAAAGCCTAACCTTCGGGAATATCACTTGTTTTCAACAAAACAAGAGCTTTGAATTACCCCTGCGTGGCGGCCGACCGGCGTTACGACACGATCCGTGATGCTAAATTTTTTTTTTAAATGCTTTCTTTAGGTTTATTATTCTCTCTTTTTTTCTACTTTAGGAGCGAGTGGAAAAAGGGTTTTTTCATTGAGATCATACATTCTCTTAACACCTTGAACCAGCAATCACACTACCCTCGTGTTGTGCCACCGACGGCTCGTCCAGGGGGATTTAATGTAAGAGAGGGATTAAATGCATTTCGGATCCGTTTTTTTTTCTTTTTTATCACTGGACACGAAAGACCACCGACGCTCTATAAAAGTCTATTCCACTTACCTTTTGAGCGCAGAGTGGAAAAAAAAAAAAAAACCGGTGGTGAACAAGGAGAAAAAAAAAAAAGAAGAAGGGATAAGCAATGGTGTTAGTTTTCTTTGCTGTGTTACAATTTTTCTCATCCTGCTTACGTAGCGCTGGCGAGAGGTCACCTGGACAGAAAAGTTTACGCGGGAAATTACCATTGTGAAGGCAAAAAAAAGCGAATTTTAAAATACGCATGTTCAATGTTCGCGTAATGCTTGTCATAGTCGTTTCAAGGAGAGGGACAATATGCCAACTGAGGAGGTGTTCCGTCTTACTCAATCTCCTTTCATCCTTCCTTAAATAAAGTTCCGATTGCGGACTTTTATGTTTCTGGATAACCCTTGAGCTGGTTTTAATCGTTTATCACATATCTCACCATGATGTGGATAGGTTGTGCCATGTTTGAGTGCTGGTGTCTTGTAAATATATGTATTGGCATCATGTCTTTTCTCAATGCTGATTCACGCAATTGAATCTGTTTGTTCTATGGAGATGGTTATGGCTTGGAAGAGAGAGGGCTAAGACTCTGGTATGAAAACGTAGTGCTATATCGTCTAAGGTTTTTTGTTTTCTTGGGTTAGTTTCTTGAGGAACGAAAAATCATCCATAATGCAGCACACGGTTTTGTACTACAGGAGAACACCATGAAATCTTCAAATATCAATTACACGTTGATCTCAAATAGAGAAAATGTTCGGTATGATATTTTTCATTATTGTGCCGTTCATCTTTACTCCATCACTGTTATGATGTTTACATAGTCTCTGTCGATTAGCAGTAGTCATTTTTTCGTGCTTATCTATTTTTTTTTTGTTGTTGAGTAAGGTGAGACACGAGTAACGAGGACTGTGATTAATAAGGTGGGGTGTTGTTTTTTTTCTGTTGTTGTTGTGACATCGTCTTTAGTTTAGATTAGCTGACATGTTGAACATTATTATTTTAAAAATAAAAAAATTAATATTTATTGTTGGTGTTGTTTTTATTTTTCTTGTATGTGAAGAGAGCTTTATCTTGAATTTTAGGTATTTTTTTTTTTCCTAACACACTTTTGGATGCTCTGCTCATTCTTTTTTTTTTACCACACTTCTTGGTTTCCTGATGTACTCAGAAAATCAGACACATGTGTGCTTTTTCTCAGAAAACACGTCAAAGAGAAGAAATAATGTTAAATAAGGTACAAAAACGTAATTGTTTGAAATCATATGTGTATTTTGGGGTGTTTCTTTTATCAAATAAAGATGGAAAAATCTTTTACACATCAATATATGCTATCGAATAGTTTTTGTGTACCACTATGAGAAAATTGTAGCTCAACTATTCCTTCATCATTGGTTGATGTTATCCTGCGCTTTTTTCTTCTTCTTAGTTCTGCATCGTTATACACTAACATCACTCTTTATTGTAATTCATACATGAATTTTCGCCTTTTATTTTTAGACTTGTGTACGAGTTTTATTAAAGAATAGAGAATAGTTTTCTCTTTAAAAATTAGTGTGTTTCACTTGTGAATCAAATGCGTTTACTTCCCCCCCCCTTATGTCTAAAATAGCTTTTACTTACGCTTAACGAAAGCAGCCTAAAATACAACAAAAAGTGTACTTCAAGTGAAAATTGGAGCAATTATAAAAAGCTGTATTCAACAATCCTCTACGCAACACAATTATATACAACACAATCAAAGAAAATAGAATATTCGGTGGAACAAGTATGGAAGTACTTACTTTGCAGTCTGTTGTGCTGGTGTTGATCGTTGTAATCCTTCACAGTCGGACTGTTCCTGCCTCGGCAGATCGAATCGACACATTCGTCTCTAAAGATAAAACAGTGCGAGTGAAGGCACAAGTGCACTAATTGCAGAGAACAATGACATAAAAATTAACGGAACAGAAGGTGTCCCAAGCGTCTTAATCTTCAATCAGAACGTATTCCATTCATGTGGGAGGGCAAAATGCTGAGGACGGGTCGCTATTCCCTACAAGGCGACCTTCAAGCAATCTGGCCAGCCACACTAGACCTTGAAAAAGGTTTGGTTACTTTTATCGTGAATTCAGGAGGCTCACCGGAAGCTACGGAGTTTGTTATCGCTGAAACCATTGACAGCCCCTACAGCGCTGTAACTAGCACGATGAAAATGCATTTCATTGATCCAAACGGTACAAAGGCTTTCTTTACAAGCCCACAGTTCCACGGAGCAATGCCATCCGCCGGCTTCGTAACGAACTTC
>JASANV010001410.1:0-45304 GCA_030849715.1 Trypanosoma mega | reverse complement strand
CGCATGTTACCAAAAAGAGGGCTCTACTGGGGATTGCTTAGAGAACGTGTTGCGCGGAAAGAAGACTTTACTCGTACCCGCTTCCGTTATGTTTCGGGATTTTGTATGACTGTCGCGAGGGATATTGCACTCCAGGTTGTGTCATATGAAAAACTGCGTCAAGTGGTATACTTTCCCGGACTTGTGGCGAATTGGACCGTGTTTTTTTTTCTTAATATGTTAAATGAAGATATGATGGTGGGGCGTGCCTTACATGATACAGAGTATTCGGATGTGATATTTGTCAAGGAGAAAGTTTGCCGTTTTCATGATATGCATGTGGGTTATCAAGTAAGTGACGTGACAGATGTATCTCTGTCCATACACCATGTCTGCGAAGGGGATTACGCCATGTTAATGGCGCGATTTGGGCATGCCACTAATCCAAAAGGGAGACGCTTTTGGAGAAGCTCAAAGCATATCATCATGTCTCCCTGTTGGTAAGGCTAATTGAGTAAGTGTTTTTTCGTTGTTTGTCGTTGTTGATTGTTTTACACTTCTGGTTGATTTTTTTTAAAATTCATTTCTTTTTTCTTTTTCTTGCTGTGAATGTATGCGTGGCGGACATTATCCTCACTTTTACCTAAGAAATATGTGAGGCTTGTTCTTTTTTATGCATTCATTTCCACCCCCTTTTTTTTGTTTTTGCACTTTTTGTTTTATTTTGTTGTTGTGGAATAATTTGAATAATATGAGTTGCTTTTCCATATATTGATTGAGGTTCTTCTTTTAGGTTTTTTTTTTTATCCCCCTTTTCGTCCTATGTCTGAATCTGTATTTATTTTTGCTTTTTTCTGCTGTATATGTATGTTTGCTGTAAGTGTATGTATGAATCTGTGTATCTTGTTTTATTTTTCTTTTGTTGTAATCTAATATTCCTTCTTGTTGCGTTGTCAACTTGTATCGTTAAAATTTTTTTATTTTTTTTATTTACCGTTTAGTGAAATCATATTGTGCCTGGTGTTGCCATTATGACTCTCGTGTCCACGGAGGTTCACGAAACGCAAGGACGTCGAGGCACTGTGGACGGCATGCGACGTGAGTGGAATTTTTCACTTACCTTTGCGAGTCAGGCGGCACGGATCTTAATGCAACTTTCTCCAAATTGGGAGATAAATTTTATTGATCCGCGTGATATCTTACAACTGGACCGTCTGGATCGTGATGTGAAGCATTGTCCGATGATGCCGGCGTTGTGTTACACAGACTTGAGTGCTGTGATGAAACCAAATAATGAACTCTGGACGGAAATACCAAAACGTGTGTCTATTTTATATTCGCACATCCCACCTGACATGACTCTCGCCGCGTATTGCATTCGAAGCGTACAACATGTGCTGTCGAACCCACATGTAGTTTCTGTCGATGGCTCAACAAACCTTTCGAACCTTCGTGTAGGGGCTAAGCTGCGTTGTCAACATCGTCTTGGTGGTCGACGTAGTTTTCACTTCACATACGACGTCTCCGTTAAGTCACAGTTGATCAAGGATAAGGTGTATGCGATTGGGACGATCATTAATCAGCGTGGATACCTATGTACAGTACAATGCTCTGAGGCAGATGAACTAGATGGTTATGTCTCGAAGAATTTTTTACCACAATTTGCAAATCCGTCCAAGTTTACGCTTGATCAGGATATTATATATGAGGAGATGACTTCGACCATTCTCAAGGAGCAACAGGAGCTGTTTGGTGAGTTGCGCTACTCCGACGCTGATGCTGCTGTTTCCTTCTCCATACCTATGCATCCAATGCGGATCCGTCCTGATTTTTCACCAACACAGACAGTTGGCGTTGGCTCTATTGCTTGCATGACACTTGAGCTGGATGTGCATCAGAAACTCATTGATGATTTTGCGGAGGCTGACATAACAGGAATGCCAAAGTATAAGATTAACCAGGCGATTCTGTTTCTTGATGTGGAAGATGTTGTTCGAATGGGGTATCCGCGCATTATGTCCACAGAGCAGTATAGCCACCTAAAGACAAAACGACTGCTCGATATCTTTGGTGACGCCAAGGTTGTGGGGACACCTGTGACAAATCGTGTAGGTATTCGTACAGGTCGCAGTCGAACGGTTACCTTTACATACGAACCTTTTAATACCGTGGTGAAGGCCATGATTGTTTCGTCTATTGTGGGAAGTTGTGGTTTATCAGCTGTCTTCTTCACTAAGCTTGGAGGCGGTCTCTTTGATGCTCATCTTTACCTTTACCAACAACTTTTGCAAGGTGTTAAATTTGATGATCAAACAGCAGCCAAATCTACATTCAGTCGTTTTCGTGCCGTTAATGTACGACTGGTGGATCAAAACATGCCACGTACGTACATGAATGCCCCTGTTGATGAGAAGCAGACGATGGAGCGTCACCTCAAGTATTTACGGGAGCTAAATGACGGTCGTGTTGAGGGTGCCATTGCCGTTCCCGTTCCCCCTGAGGAGGGTGGTCTGGAGCGACCACAACACAAAGGTCGACATAAGCAACAAGCACAGGACAACAACTCCGGACCGCGTTTTTCTTTAGCGTCTAATATGAGTGCGATGCTATCCAATGGCCGTGGCAGCCTCTCCCGCGGAAGTGCCTCACCCGATTTACGGATGAACAACAACAGAAATAATAGTGGCGAGACTTCAACGGGTGCGATAGATCGTCCCCGCCTCTCGGTCTTTTCCGATGGTGAGCCAATCAGTGCGGCGGGATACGCCGACTCCGATGATGGCGAGACAAATAAGTCTGCCGCCACCCTTGACGCGGCCTCCTCACACAGCGGCTCCATGATTAGCGTGACGAGCATCGCCCACCTCTGCGATCGTGCGGAGTATGATAAGGAGTGCGAGGAGACCGTTTCCCCCGACAACGCCGCTGGACCGCCGCACGGAGGCGAAGGCGCCGCCGCCCCGAGTGGGGTCGGAGCCGACACCGTCGATTCCCCCCTCACTGCGGATCGACAAGGCAGCGCGATGGCCCCGACGGCGACAGCCGGTGCCGCCGCCACTCCCCCCCAACTGTCGGACTTACCGCTTCCCCCCCCGCACAGCCCGCCCCGCGGAGAGGGCAGGCGGCCCTCCAGCAGCGGCGGATCGACGGGCTCGCGCGCGGCGGGAACGGCCGGCGCCGACGCGGAGCGGGCGGTGGGGCAGCGGCTCAGCCTCACCACGGCCGCGTCGGAGCGGGAGAGCTGCTTTGGGGACTCCCCACACGCCATTCCGGCCAAGGAGGAGGAGGAGGAGGCGCCCAGCGCGGAGGAGCAGGAGCGGCGACTGCGCGAGGCACTTAAAGGGGAGGAGGCGGATGTGTACTTTGGGCCCTCTCTTCATGATGTGTATGTGCGTGCATGTGACATGCAGCGGTGTCGACCCAATAGCTATCTACTCAAAAAGTTACCATCGAACCCACGCTTTACAAATGGGGTGGAGGAGATTGATTTGAGTTCGAACTATGTGGGACGAACAGGGTTTGTGGCGGTGTTAAATATTCTCGAGCATCTACCTCGACTCAAGTCGGTATACTTTAATGACATGTCCCTTGACAATGTGGATGCGGAGAACTTGTGTGAGGTCCTGTCATCCAACTCGAGTGTGCAGGCAGTCTACTTGCGGAATAATAATAAAATTACTCTGCCCTCTACCCGATACTTTACCCGACTTCTGCGGGTGAACCCGAGGATTGAGGTGCTCGCCCTCGATGGCACTCGACTCGGCGAGTCCGTTATTCGACGACTACATGAAGACGCCCAACGCAATGCCACATGCAACGCAGAGCAACAGCAGGCATGAGTATCCGATGAAATGCTATGGGAGCAACGTTACACCAAAAGTTTCATGAAAGAAACAAAGAATAACAAAAAAAAAAAAAAGAATATTTGTATAACCAAAAAAAAAAAAAAAAGAGGGGGAAAAAGAAAAGAAACACACGAAACAGTGACAATACTGGATATGTATAGCATATGTAAGATGAAATATCAGGACGTTTTTTTGTTTTTGTTCCTGTTGTCGCTATTTATTACGTCGACATGTTTGTATTTTTTTAATTTGGTATATATATATATATATATATATATTTCTGTGTGTTTATGGCTTTCTTATTATTTTTACTTGTTTGCTTGTGTAGCGTTATTTTTCTGGTAGCGCACACTTTCCTTTTTTCTTTTTTTTTTGGATAATTCTCGTCTCTGCTTTCTTTTTCATCTTTTTTGTTTTTTTGCTTTTGCTTTCATGCACTTTTTTTTTTGGGGTGGGTGGTGTTCTTGTTAATACATGCGTCGCTAAGGTAACATTAAGAAAAAGAAACAAATTAGGTGACAAGAAAGGTCCTGTTTTTCGTTGTATCTCTATTAAAGTAGTTTGAGTTTAAACAGAAGACAAGAGAGGCTTGAAGCAAAAAAGGACATTTTGCTTTCTCGCTACAAAAATAATAACAACAACAACAACAACAACAAACAAATAGTTGCAGTGTACGACAATATAGGAGTAGAGGGTACGAAAATAACAGAAAACAACAAGAGTAACCAGAAGAAAAAGTTTACACGAGCACATTCAAGCAAAAAGCAAAGACGGAAAAATAAATAAATATATATATATATATACATATACATTTATATATTTAGGAAGTACAAGAGAGAAAAATAGAAAGAGCCAGGCTGCATACAAACAAACAAACAAAGACAAGGTGCTATTTCTACTTCATTGTAAAGTGTGCTTTAATTGTTTATTATCAACCCATTAAATTGCTGTACCAACGCGATGAGCGCAGATATGTATCCCGAGCGGCGTCCCTACGCCACGACCGTCCCACACAGCGGTTACCTCGCCAAACCCTTCCTCCCACCGGTTGAGGCGTTACGCATTCTCAACAGCACAATTGGTATTGACACCCCCGCCTCCATGCGCCGCGATCTCGCCTCACTCGATGCGGTTCGCCTTCCGAGCCGTCCCTCGAGTCGTCCCCCGAGTCGCCCCCGCACACGTCCGGCGGAGAGCATTGGCCTCGCGACCCCTTTCGCGTTTAAGGATAAGGATTACCACACCTCGCAGCAGGTCGCCCTCAACGCACAGCTCCACAACGCCATTGAGGAGCTCTTTAAGGTGTGGCACCACAAGATTCGGGACCTGCAGAGCCACCTGCGCACCTATCCCCCACAGTCGGCGACATCGAACAAACTGACCGCGGACGCGACGGACTCCTACTTTGATGGATACCGCGCCACCGATGTCCTCCCGCTCCCCGCCGAGGACCTCGCACAGGACTTTAACCTCGCCACGAACCCGGCCATGCTGGATGGGATCCAGCGCGCCCCCGCCCTCGCCGCGGAACGCATTCGCCGCACCCTCGACACACTCCTCAACTCCAACCACTTCCTCGCCCCGTTGGAGCACTACGTGGAGGAGCTCGAGGCACTCGCCAGCATTGCCCTCCCCGATGAGCCACGAGATGTGCAGACGATGCCCGGCGAGGAGGCGGATCGGGCGCAGGTGTACATCACCCGTCTGAACCGGGCGGCGGTGGCGCTGCATGAGAAGTTTCACTACGACCCCTCCGAGTACGCGATGCGGGAGTTACGTAAGAGTGATGCCCCCATTGATCGACTCGAGCGGCACGTGTTGGAGGAGAAGGAGTTGAAGGAACGCGCGATGGATGAGGCCATGCCAGGGGATGCGTTGACGCACTTGATAAAGCAGGTGGACCTCAGCAATGACCTGCTCCTGATGAACAAGGCACGGCTGGAGTTGGTGCACTTGCACTCCAAGGATGTACGGGAGTTACGCCCGCTTGTGGAGACCGTCATTGAGGACGCACGCCGTTCCTCCCTGCTGCTCCGCTCCCGTGTGGATGGTGACCTTCCCGTGGTGCAAAAAGACCTCGATGGACTGCGGAAGGACATAGAAAACACGGAGGAACACCTCCAATGCCTCGCCAAGGCAAACCGTGAGGCCAACCAGGCCGCCCGCAAAGGTCTCCGCGTGCTCGATGATAAGGAGCGGGATGTGTGGGATCTCCTCCTGCGCACGATGCAGCAGCTCGTGAAGAGCGCTGAGGAGCGCGATGCCTTTGTGCAACGCGAGATGCGACTCCGCGAGCAGCGGGCCCATGACGAGGCGCTCGCCAATGAGCTTTTGACCACGCAGCGCAACTACTGCGACCGTCTTCGCGCGTGTGAGGAGACACTTTGGCGTTGGGGCAACGCCGCGCAGGTCTTCGAGGCCTATGTGGAGGCTTTTGCCCCAAAGCTGCTCAAGAAGGTCCACGACGCCGAGGAGGCGGATCAGGACTTGTACAACCGCGAATCTCAGGACTATGTGCGGCGGTATGAGATGTTCGAGTACGCCGTGGAGGAGGCGCGCGCGACGCGTCAGGTGTACACCGATCGCATGCGACTCACCCAACGCGCGCGTCAACTCGACGTGGAGCGCGCCGCGGACACCCTCGACCCGAACCGCAATCGCTACGACAAGGATCTCGACGGCGCGCAAGCCCAACTGGAGGAGACGCGGGCGTACATGGATTACATACACGACCTCGAGCGTGACCGGCGGGCCGAGGTGGAGCCGATTCTGCAACAAGTCCTCACCTTCAACCGCACCGCTCAATCCCGACTCTCGGAGATGGAGACGACCGCCGCGCTGCAGTTGGAGGCCAAACCGCCCGTTCTCCCGTCCGCCCAAACGGACACGGCGGCGGAGACACCGGAGGGGGCCGTCGTGCCGCACGCGGCGTCCACCAAGTCGAGCGGACTGTGGCTGAAGACGGCCGACACGCACACGTCGCAGATGATGGCCACCGTCGCCCACCCGCACATTCAGGCACGCACAGTGGGAATCCATCACGAGGAGAACTTTCTGGAAAAGTTGCACCGCTTTACGGATGGGGAGCAAAACGCGGTGGAGGACTGCGCGGGGAAGGTACGGAAGTTCAAACACGATCTCGACAAGTATGGTATGAAGTATAACAATATGGATTATGTACGTATGACACTTGGCAGAGATCCGAACTCAACGGATTAAGGAATTGAAAGTGTTACTCTCCGATCCTTTCACTTTTACTCTTTTTTTTTTGAAAAACAAAACAAAACAAAAAACAACAACAGTTATCTGAATGTGCGTCTGTTGGAAAGTGAGAAAGGAAAAGGAGAGTGAGCTTATGTATCACCCTTCACTTAGATTTTTGTTTTTTCCCCCTTCCTCTTTTTTTTTTTTTTTGTGTGTGTATGGGTGGAGAATTTCCTTTTTCTCTTCGTCATGCTCTCTAATCTCCTTTCTGTTCCGACCCAGGAGGGGACAGTGAAGAGATCAACAGAAGGAGAAGGTATAAACTTAGTAAAGACAGAAAAAAAAAGGAAAGAGAAAGAGAAAAAGAAAAAGAAGTTTATTTTCCTTTTTTCTATTTCTCCCTTTTAGTCACATGTTTAAGTGAATGTGTGATTATCGAATACATTCACGAAATTATCAAAGAGAATAGCTTAGTATGTGTTTCTCCAAAGAAAGAAAGAAAAAAAAAGACACTTGATTATTTTGTCTTTCTGGTAATTTAAAGGAGTACTTTGAATTTAACAAAAGAAAATGCAACACCAATATGATGTACAGTCACGCAATACCTTTTTTTTTGAAAAAAAGAAGAAAACTTTCAGGTGACTGAAAAAGCAAAAAAAGAAAAAAAGAGAAGAAAGAAAGAAAATGTAAGACTAATGTATTCAAGGAATTTGCTTGACAACTGCGCTTTGTAATCGTATGATGGGAACATCGCAGCCTCCGTTTTTGTTTTTGTTTTTTGTTTTGATCTTGTTGTTGTTCTATACGTGGATTACGAAGCCGTGGATGAATCGAGCTCAGTAATACTGTACCCAAGCGCACAATACTGCTTTCTTTCTTATGTGCGGGTTTCTTTTTTTTTTTTTAATGATTCTTTCTCTGGAGTCAATCTCTTCTCTACTTTGTTTGTTTGTTTGTTTAATTCAGATTGGTTTAGATTCTTACTGTCTCTCTCTTTTTCTTCTTCTGTTTCTTTCTGTTTTTTTTTTGTTTTTTTGTTGTTGTGTGCTTTTGTATCCCTTTTTGCTTTCATCATGAAGATAAAGGTCGAGAAGGAAAAAGGAGAAGGAAGGTAACGAATCTTCTCTCCCCTCACCCCCCATCCCCAAACAAAGAACAACAACAACAACACCAACAACAACCAAGAGGAAGTCAAAGAGAAAAGAGTCACTTTAAAGAAAACGCTCATTCATTTAAGGGTTCCTTTTCTCTTTGTAGAGAGTCTTTTTTTCCTTTTTTGAAAAGGAGTGAGTTTATTCGTGTAACCTCCTCGACACCTTTTCCTCCCTCTTTCTTCCCCATTCTTCTCTTCTTCCCTTCCTTCTCTCCCCCCAGGACCACTCCATGGAGTTCGAGCAACTCGAGAACGGCCGCAAATGCATTGAGACGTGCATCGCCACTCAGGACGTGGGGGACTACTACAACATGCTCCACCCGCGCGCCGTCCTCGTCTCGCACTTCCGCTACCCCCCCGCTCCGCTGACGGTGGCCGACACGATTCCCCTTCTCGCCCGACACGCCCGACGCGTCTCCCCCGCCGCCTCCGCCGCCTCCGCCCCAACAGCGTCCGCCGCAAAGGCGGCCGTCCCGCGCTCCTCACAAACGGCGCGCCTCTCGTGCGCAAACAAAAGCGCCGCGGCCATCGCCGACCCGCACGAAGGCGTCCCGTACGCGGACCGCGTGGATGTGGTGGAGGGCCCTCTCCTCCTCACGGAGCGCCTCTACCGCGTCCTCGCGTGGCTCAGCCGGTGCCCGCACATCGCCGACACCACGACGGAGTTGGAGGCGCGCAAAGTGATTCTGCAGGAGTCGGAGGTCCTCCCGCCGCCCTCCGCGCCGCGCAGCGAGGCGGAGCGGTACGCCGCGATGGGGCGGCAACACACGGAGCGCAATCAGCGCCTGAGCCGGCTGATCATCACATGGGGACACGCCGACCTCCTCCTCCGGGAGGAGTGCTACTTCGACGAGGGGCTCATCGTCACGGTGCAGCGGCGCATGCTCACCCCGCGCGAGATGCTCACATACGCCGGGCTCGGCGACTACCAGCCCGCGCAGGTGCAGTCGCTCCTCGAGGCCATGGCCGAGGCGCGGCGGAGCTTCTACGCCACACGCGTCAGTCGCATCGACGCCTTTGAGCACGCGACTATGCCGTTGCTGGACTTTACGTTCTGCGCGGTGCCGGAGCCACTGCAGTTGCTGCGGCTGCGACCCGTGGCGGGGCAGAAACACGTGCGGCGGGATGTGCAGCCGGTGGAGAAAACCCACTACGCGCAGGGTGTGTTTTTGAATCAACAAACAGACCCAACACGACCACAGAAGGAGCAACGGGTCATTGTCAAGGCGCGTAATAAACAGGGCGATGAGGAGGTGTATGAGTTTGTGGAAAACACCCGCTCACGCTATGGATTTTTGCATAATCGTAACCCCAACGCGGAGAGTGCGTTGGATGCCTTGGCGGAAAAGCTTGAGTCCACCTACGCCGCCACAAGTGTGCGCATCTCCAGTTGCGGGATGGAATCTACAGACAAACTCGTTCCCGTGCTGCGCCGCCTCGTGGTGAATGCCATTATGACGATTCACTCCCTCGACCTGAGCGATAACCGCATCAGTACGCTCCCAGACTTTTCGCTACTCCCACTACAGCGCCTTCAGCTGCACCAGAATCGTATCAGTGATTGGGAACAAGTGGAGAATCGCGTCTGCACCCTCCCCCTCCTCAGTGCGCTCACACTGCATGGAAATCCCCTCGCGGAGACGGATCCGAATTATTGGCAGTCCGCACTTGCACGATTGATGCGACACCCCAATCGGGCAACGCAGCTGCGGCAGTTGGATCACGTGACCCTCACCGCTCAGGATTACAATATGGCGGCAACATTTGAGATGTTTCAGACGGGGAATACAAAACTCTTAGAGGCCGCAAAGAAAGCCACAGGGAAGAAGAAGACAACAGGTAGGACTCGAATCGTGCACTGAAGTGTTTATTTATATGCTCTTTTATATATACATATACATATATATATATATATATATATATATATATATATATATAGGTTTTTCAATTGTGGGGTGAGTGTATATGTGTCGATGAATATGGAGGACTAAGCGCAATACACATGATAAGGCAAAGAAAAGTTTTTTTTTTTGCTTTTTATTTAGAAAGGAGAAAAAAAAAAGAAGGGGGATGAGAAAAGAAGTACAAATGGTGCAAGAGTTTATGTAAGCATTGTTGTGTTTTTTTCCAGTTACTGGATGAGTGAACATAGTGAACAAGGAAAAATAGCAAGCAAACGAACGAAAGAGGGATTGAGAGGAAGACATACATGTATAGCTTGAATATGCAACCCCCAAAGGGGATTGAATGAGTAGATACTAAAAGAAGTGTGTGAGGAAAAAAAAAAGAAAAAAAGTAGAATAATCATACAAGTATCACAGACAGATAGACACAATCATGAATGCATGTTGGATTATCCTGTTATGAAGTGGAATGAATAACGCACGATAATTAAGATCAAAATTTTCCATACAAATTGCGTCCTCCCTATTTTTTTTTCTCTCTTTTTCTCTCTTTTTATTTGCTTTCTTTTGGTTTACTTCGCCACCATTTACACCCGTGTGTGGGTGGTGCGACGATGCCAATGTATTTGCGTGATTGTACACATAATGACATGTCTTGTTGCCTTGTAGATCCAGTGAGGTCGTAGTCTCATTTATGATTTCCTCCGTATCCCCTTCCGTGATTGCCTCCGCGGAGGCGCACACCAAGGCCCTTTTGCACAGTCAAAAATACCCCACCCAGGCTGTCTCCGGCTTTCTCATCGGAAAGCGCTTCACCGAGAAGGGCGATGAGGCGGGCAGTGCCTTTGTAGCGGACGCGGTTCCCCTTTTCCACTCCATTCCCATGACACACCCGCATCCCATGCTGGAGGTGGCCTATGCACAGGTCTCCAACTTCGCGCGCACCAAAGGACTTGTGATGCTCGGCTACTACGTCGCCAATGAGCGAGCGGGGGACTTTCAGGTGTCGCCGCTCACCGCCAATGTGCTGCGCATGTTGCAGGAGAAGGTCTCCACCGGATGCCGCCCCATTCTCTGGACAATTGTCGGGTCCAACCCGGCGGAGGGGGTGGAGGTGCGGGTTTCGTACAACAGCGGCGACGCCGAGGTCGCGCTGCCGCCCCTCACGTTTGGGCGATGGGACTCCGACACCCTTTCCTGCGAAACCGCCGGAGGGGAAACGGCGGCACTCGAGGCGTTTAGTAACGCCGTGGACGGGTTTAAACAGTTCCACCTCGTCGACTTCGAGGACCACTTGGAGAGTGTGCAGCTGAACTACCTCGATCAGGCAGTGCCGGCGTAGAGCGGGTACACAACGTGAGTTGTAACGCACCACCACTAACAGTAACCGTCCAAATGAAGTGGAAAAAAAGAGAAAAAGGAAATAGGGCAGTGACGTCAGAATGAGCGAGAAGAAACAAAGAAAATAAAGAGAGGTGGACTGAGCGAGTGGGAAGGACAAAAAAAAAAAAGTAGAAAAAAAAATAATGCGAAGAAAAAAAAAAAAGGAAGAATGAGAGATAAGAAGGAAGTCAAAGCATGTTATTATTATTATCTATTTTTATATTTACATATATATATCAAGCATACGGCGAAAAAGTGAAACTGCGCTTCACAAAAAGGTATTCAAGGTGTCATTTACGCTTCGTTAACCTCACTTCATTCTCTACCTATTTACTTACATTTTTTTTTTTGGCCACCCTCCTTTTTTTTTTTCTGCTTTTCTTGTAAGAAGAAAAAGATATTTTCTCTTTTATATATATATATATATATATCCCTTTGATTTTTCTGTTATACATCTATTTTATATATATACGTATATTTATTCACTGACACATACATGTATCTCACATGGTCATTAATTGGCTAAAATGGATTGCTTTTCTTCCCCCTTTTTTTTGTCACTCATATAGACTTAGATTAAGCAAGGATGCGTAGCAGACTATAATTTCCGTTTTTGTATTCCATCAAAGGGGAAAAAAAAAACGAATATAAAGATAACATGAATACTGAAAAATACTGTGGTGGATGGTTTGTGAAATATATGGAACCACTTCAAAGCAGCAATTGTTCAAAAAGCTCTTACCTTTATTTTCATCCTTTATTTTTGTTTGTTTTTTTGTTGCTGATCTAAATGAATTTCTTTTTTCCTCGTTATCTTTGTGAGCATTAACACGTTTTCTCTTTTTTTTTTCAAAAATGTTTTTTTCCTACTTTTTTCCCTTTGTTATTGTCATTGTTAGTGTACTCTTTTTTCATGTGTAGTAATTTCCTTTTCCTTTTTCCCCCATCTGTTGCCTCTTGTGTTGCTATTTGTATACATGTATCTTGTGTGTTAAGATCCCACCAAGACTCTCAAAAATAAGTTTTTGCTCTTTTCTTTTCCTTATGCCGGGAAATTTCTCCATGAAGACACCTTTCGAGTGTGATCGCTCGCAACGAGGGAGTCTTTTTCTTGGCAACCTCTCCCAATCCCGAGATGACGGAAACCATCTTCCTGAAACTCTGTCGGCGGAACAAAATGTGGAGCCGCGCTATGTGCACCCGGAGGCCCGTATTCTCTTCAACAAACTGCCATTCATGCAGCATGCCCCCGTCTTCGGGAGAGCATGCGAGGCGTATGGACCGAAAAGTGTCTTATCCATTGGCATTGTGGCCTTATTGGATAAAGGTGTCATTGACACCATGATTGGATTTTCACGCTTTCCCATGTTTCGACGACGCTACGGCGTGGACGCGACGGTGTACCAGCGACTGGCGGGTGTGTCCCAGCTGGGATGGTCCCTCAAGGCGTTGACTGCACTTGTGAGTGATACCTTCAGCCTTTTTGGGTACACAAAGCGTTGGTACATGGCCATTGCGTGCGTTGTTGGGTCTGCCATGTTACTTGCCTATGGACTTTTACCCCCGCAACCATCCAGCGCTCCCGTGGCGGCGGCGTTTATCTTTTTGGCGTGCTTTGCGGTTGCCACAGTCGACATTTTGACTCAGGGGCACTACAGCCGTTTGATGCGTCGTGTTCCAGAGGCTGGACCCTCCCTGCTTGGATTCATTTGGTGGCTCATCATGTTGGGCTGTGTGATTGCCGGAGGGGTGCAGGGTCCTCTGACAGATGCGCATTTGGAACAAACAGCTGTCTTTGTCTCCGCCGGCTTACAAGTAGGCGTGACGATTTTCTTTTTCTTTAATTGGTATGGTGAGCGGAGGAATCGGGAGGATCGTGCGGAGGATGCAAAGATATTTGAAGCTATCACCGCAAACGAGACGGCAAGTGCATCTCGGGAAAAGTCTTTGGGGGTTTCCACACACAGCTCCGGCTTATGTGACGGATTAACGACGGAGCCTGTGGTGACAATTTTGCCGACTCCGCCACATCGCGAGGACGACGAGGAGAATAAGGAAGTTCCCCCACTCCCCACCTGCTGCTTTGGCATCATTGAAATTAATTCGGAGGTGGTGCGCCGCAACTGGCGTCTGGCAGCGTTTTGTGCCTTGATGACTATTGGTGTGGTGGCCTTGACGGTGGTGACTATTCTCGGCACAAGATGGCAATTGCTTTGGGCATCCATTGCTATTTGGGTAGCGTTGTGCTCGTTTGGCTTCTATGCACTACCCTTGGCCATTGCGAAGGCGGCGTTATACATTTATATTCAAAATGTCTCCTTTATTCAACTTCCGGGAGCGCTTGACAGCTTTTATACCGCAGGCCCAGATTGCGTTCCCGACGGACCAAACTTTCCTTTTGTTTTTTATAATACGGTGTCAAGTGTTCTTGGGAATGCGGCTGGAATCCTTGGTGTCACGCTCTTTACGTACATCTTTTCGAAGCGGACATATCGCATTACATTTATTATTACAACCTCTGTTTTGATCTTGGCAAGTATCTTTGACTTGATCATTGTGGAGCGCTGGAATCGTCCGCATGTGAGTGATTACGCCGTATATATTCTTGGCGAGGCTATTGTGTACCCTGCGTGCTCGATGCTCTGTGGAATGCCTGGTGTCGTGTTGCTGTCTCGTCTCTGCCCACGCGGATCGGAGAGTATGATGTTTGCCCTTCTCGCTGGCTATTCGAACCTGGGATCGGGCATGGCAAACACAATTGGCTCACTACTTATGGAGTTTAAGTGGCCCGTTGAGTCCGACCCCGCAAAGGGATGTGACTTCAGCAATGTCAAGTGGCTGTTAATTGTGGGGCACATTTTACTTCCATTGGTGAATATTCCTCTTGTCTTCTTGCTTCTCCCACGCGCACGTATGGACCAAGAGCTTGACGCACGAGGTAAGGCTATAAAACCGGAGGGGAAGAGGCCTCGTCGAGGTGACATTGAAATGAGTTCGAATATGTCCTCAAACAATTTGTCAAAGACTAAATAGATAAAGTAATATCTCTTTATCACGTTTTTTTTTTTGTGTTATTATTATTATTACGTTTTCCTTTTTTTTAATGGATATAACTATGTGACAGCAATGTAAGATAGATTTTTTTTTTACTTTTATCTTCTTTTTTGGCCACTTATAATTGGCAGTAAATCATTCGCATACACGATGGTTTATTTTTAGTGATTACAGCAGTATTCCATTGTTTTCTTCTTTATACTTTTAATGTAGGATGTTTGTTTTCCATTGATTCTGAAATTATTTTAGATTGACCTGTTGAAGTCTTATTTATATCATAGGTGCTAATTGGGTAGTGTAATGCTTTTTTCTCATTTTTTTTGCCACTTTGGTTTCCCGGTCGTTTTCTTTTACGTTTTTTTTTTTTTTTGTGATTCTTTTTGTTTCTCTACTTTTAACGTGTCGTTTATAAATTTACACCAACTTATACGGGTCGCATAGACACAGAAAGAACAGAAAAACAGTTAACCGCAGCTAATATTCTACATACCTAAGGAACAAAAAAAGAGGATGTACTCTTTTGTGTATTTGTTTAACTCAAGTGTTTTTTTTTTTGGTACTTGAGTGTAGAATCAAATCATTTTTTATGTTTCAAAGATTTTATATTATTTGGTACGATTGTGCATCTTATTGCGTATATGACTCTTTTTGTTTTAGTATTATTTCATATGATTGTTTTTTTTTTTTGGACTTTAGGAGGTCATTATCCCTTTTTTTTTATATGAGTTTTATCTCATTTTTTTTTTTTTCCTTTTTCTCAATGGCCTACTCTGTTAGAAGTAAAAGCTTCTTTACTCACCTTTTGCCGGTTAAGTACACCATTTCATTCTTCTGCTGTGGTGAATGTGTGTGAGGTACTAAAGGTGTTTAGCCAGAAGACAAAAAAAGAGACCATTCTTGATAGTTTTTATTCTCACTTACAGTTTTAGTTTGTTTATACTAAAGTGGAATTCTTTTTTCCCTTTATATATTATGACACGCTCGCTGAGTACATCCTTTCTGATCTGTATTTTCTTATTTTTATACGTTTCGTACATTGTGAACCCTTTATAGTTCTTTGAACCCTTTTTTTTCGCGCTAAATGTACATATTTTGTCCCTTACTTCACTATTTCTTTGCTCATTCCATAAACAGCATAAAACGCTTTAAGATATCCTAACACACACACACACACACAAAATAACATACGCATCATGAAATCGAACTCCTCTGGTTTTGCGCCGAACCACGAGGATGCCGGTAACCGCGTCCGTCAGTCCTTCGATGATTCGAATGAGGAAACCGAAGGAAACCATCTTCCTGAAACTCTGTCGGCGGAACAAAATGTGGAGCCGCGCTATGTGCACCCGGACGCACTCGAACTTTTCAAGAGGTTTCCAAAGCTGCGGCGGGCACCTGTGTTCGGAATGGCATGTGAGGCGTATGGACCGAAAAGTGTCTTATCCATTTCCGTGGCAGAGCTTCTCAGTAAAGGTATTGTGAACTCCATGATAAACTTTTCACGCTTTCCCATGTTTCGACGACGCTTTGGCGTGGACGCGACGGTGTACCAGCGACTGGCGGGTGTCTCCAAGCTGGGATGGTCCCTCAAGGCCCTACTTGCCCTTGTGAGTGATACCTTCAGCCTTTTTGGGTACACAAAGCGTTGGTACATGGCCATTGCGTGCGTTGTTGGGTCTGCCATGTTACTTGCCTATGGACTTTTACCCCCGCAACCATCCAGCGCTCCCGTGGCGGCGGCGTTTATCTTTTTGGCGAGTTTCTCTGTCGCCGCAGTCGACATTATGTCGCAGGGGCACTACAGCCGTTTGATGCGTCGTGTTCCAGAGGCTGGACCCTCCCTTATTGGGTTCATTTGGTGGCTCATTACGTTGGGATCTATCGTGGCGGCGGCCATCCAAGGTCCGCTGGCTGACGCAAAAAAGGAACAAGTGGCAGTTTTCATTTCCGCCGGTCTTCAGCTGATGGTGACTACCATCTTTCTATTTAATTGGTACGGTGAGCGGAAGAATTACGAGGATCGTGCGGAGGATGCCATGATTCTTCGCAAAATTGCTTTGAAGTCAGAGGCGGAAAAGAAAAAATGGAAAAATCCCGAATTACCAACTGCGAATGATAAGCTGAGTGATGACCTGAGAAGAGAGCCTGTGGTTGCAGTGGTACCGTCCTTGGAGAATGAAGAAGGGAATCTCTTGACGACAGAGGTCACGGAGGATGAGGAAGTTCCCCCACTCCCCACCTGCTGCTTTGGCATCATTGAAATTAATTCGGAGGTGGTGCGCCGCAACTGGCGTCTGGCAGCGTTTTGTGCCTTGATGACTATTGGTGTGGTGGCCTTGACGGTGGTGACTATTCTCGGCACAAGATGGCAATTGCTTTGGGCATCCATTGCTATTTGGGTAGCGTTGTGCTCGTTTGGCTTCTATGCACTACCCTTGGCCATTGCGAAGGCGGCGTTATACATTTACTTGCACAACGTTACCTACATCCAGATTCCGGGAGCTCTTGACAGCTTTTATACCGCAGGCCCAGATTGCGTTCCTGATGGACCAAACTTTCCTTTTGTATTTTATAATACTGTTGCACATATCATTGGGAATGCTGCTGGGTTTGTTGGTGTCACACTATTTACGCTTGTTTTTGCCAAGCGAACATACCGACTTACGTACATCGTCACAACTGCGGTATTAATCTTGGCAAGTATCTTTGACTTGATCATTGTAGAGCGCTGGAATCGTCCGCATGTGAGTGATTACGCCGTATATATTCTTGGCGATTCCATTGTGTATGAGGTATGCTCGATGCTTAATGGGATGCCTGGTGTCGTGTTGCTGTCTCGTCTCTGCCCACGCGGATCGGAGAGTATGATGTTTGCCCTTCTCGCTGGCTATTCGAACCTGGGATCGGGCATGGCAAACACAATTGGCTCACTACTTATGGAGTTTAAGTGGCCCGTTGAGTCCGACCCCGCAAAGGGATGTGACTTCAGCAATGTCAAGTGGCTGTTAATTGTGGGGCACATTTTACTTCCATTGGTGAATATTCCTCTTGTCTTCATCCTGATCCCACGCGCACGTATGGACCAAGAGCTTGACGCACGAGGTAAGGCTATAAAACCGGAGGGGGTAAAAACAATTTTTGAAGATAGTGAGGAATCCAATCCACCATCGGTTTCAAAGAATGTAGTTGTGCTGAAGGAATAATGTAAGGTGGCTTAAAAAAAAAAAATACCAACAAAGTTACAAATTAACAACAAACAAGAAACACTCGTATGTGTATGCGTGTGTAAGTGTTTGAGTTCTTTTTTATTTTATTTGTTTTCTCTTAGAAACGGTAAATATTATTACAAATTTTCATTTTTTTACTTCTTGATTTGATGTACAACGGCGACCACAAGAAGAGCAAGAACAACAACAAAAACAAAAACAGTATCACCTTGACCTTAAGAATACATCCGCTGTGTACGTAGCTGGCGTGTTTAATGGCCAAGAAATGCCTTGTGGCAGTGTTTAAAATAGAGGACGTATATATCCAAAGAAGAAAATATATAGAAGAAAGTCTTATTGCACATAAATTTGCCTATCTCTTTTCTTCCTTCTATGAGTGTACGAGGTCGGCAGTGTTGTTCCACCATCAAGTCCCACCGCGCGTGTGTGCAGTTGGGAGAGTCTTTGTATTGTTGTATATTTTCTTCATCGACTCTCGCCATGGTGGAAGTACAAACATACGTATATATATATATATATTTATTTATTCATTAAAAAAATTTTTTGTTGCTCTTTTTTTTCACACTTCCGCGTTTTTTTTTTTTTTGTGTGTGCTATTTATATGTCTCCCTTTACATTTTTTTTTTTGTTGAGTCTTACTACACAAACTGCATAAGCGGTTGGTTTTTTGAGACCGATAGGATTTTTAAATTGTTTTCCTGTGCCACATAAAATTTTATTTTGGAAGTACTTCAAAGTTTGAAACGTACATCTAGAATATTTTTTTTGTATACTTTGTTTTTTATTGTTCCCTGTTTTTTTTCTTTTTGTGGTATTAGCATTTTTCGAAGGTAACTTCATATATATATATATATATGCTCGAATCGGGAAATTTTTTAAACCTTTCTTTCCTTTTTTTGGCATCAAGTGGGATGCGAAATTGTTTTCTTTTTAATTGGGAGGAACTGAATAATTGGAAAAGAGAACAGAAGAAAACGGACAAAAAGTACATATGCTTTACTTTTTTTTTTCCACTTTTTGGGAGAATCCTCACCGCTTTGTGTTTCACAACTGAGTTCAGAGGTTTTTTTGTTTTTTTGGTACTTGATCTATTGTAGAGGATCCTGGATAGAATAACAAACTTTCACCCTTTTTTTTTTTAAATGTTCTGTAATTTTTTAAAATTAATTTTATTGTTGTATCCCTAATTAAGCTGAAAAGAAGATGAAAAGCATGCAAAGATCATTTATCAATAAAGACTGACTGACCGAGTTTATCACAACAGATACAACAACAAAATGAAGTCATAGTAAGTGTGCATCATACTCTTTATTGCACATAGCCTTGATGTTTTTGTTTTCCTTTGCTGTGTTCTTCTTTCCGATATTACTTTCCTTGTTTTTTTTTCTCTTTCTATTATCTATTCAAAGAGCCGGGTTGACTCTATCAATGGGTAGTGGTGCTTCGAGCAAATTCTCTATCAAGGACGTACCTCCAGCAGAAATTGAGCGATACATGACGTCAAACGAAGAGGGTGGCGAAGTTGCAGAGGACGCGGTGAGTATACCATTTGAGGATACCTCTTACATCCCTATCACGGAACTTGATCCACTGCCGGACGACGTTCTGTCAACCAGTACACAGTCTCTGCAATACCACCAGTTTGTGGATGCCGCGTTGGGCCAAACGAGACGTGTGGCCTTTTCTTCTCCTCCGCTGAATATCGAGGAGGCGCTTAGTTACGTTCCCCTCGCTATGGGCAAGCGAGATAGTGAACTCGTCATCATTCAACGCGTCTTTGCGGAGCATATTTTTTTACGCTCTGTTGACCCCGAACCAACCCGCATATTGATTAATGCGATGGAGCGGGAGGAGATCTCCCCTGGCACCATCATTTGTAACCCCAAGCGCACCAACAAGGATCTCATCGTCATCTGCCGTGGCACACTGATGGCGACGCCAAATGTGCTTGGCCTTCAGCGAACCGGCAGTCTCGCCAGTCGCTCCTCCTGTGATCGGTGGAGCGGTGAGGAGGACAACCTGCTCTCCGATGGGGCGGTGGAGTATGTGCCGGGGGAGGTGCTCTTCGCCACTCACCTCCTCTACCCGGAGGTGCCGCGGGAGATTGTGCGGGCTGGGGAGGAAGGGGCCACAGTCTACCGCCTCAGATCGGGATGCTTTAAGAATGTGATGGCAAAGCTCAACCTGCGAACGGACCGCAAACACGTGACGGTGTTTAATGCCTTTGGGGCGGAGGGACAAGACGCTCCCGCGTCCGGGGCGGAGACGTTGTGGCCTGTCCCATTGGAGGAGTATTTGGCGACGCGCTCCAACAATGTGGATGCGTTGGAGCCGCTACAACTCCTCCCTGTCGCCTCCGTCGGGCAGAACCCTCCCCTGACTGGGGATGATGTGGTGTGGGAGCAACCGCACACCGCCATCCTCATGTATGCCTTTCCCGCGGAACGGCGCATGGAATCCCACGACACCCGTCTCCTCTTCAGCGCATCCGACACGATGGAGTTGATGACAGATGTGGAAACCGTTCGAATGGCACGACGTCCTCGGTATCAGCGGCGTCGATACGCTGTGGTCTCGGAGTATGTCGACTGTGACGATCAGTTCCGACCCACACCTTACGATAAATCCCTTGAAGTCCGTGAGGCACTACACCGTTTGGTGCAAGGACTCTCCATCTTTGCCCACATCACACCACCTCGGTTGAATATGATTGTGGATTCTTTTCAACGGGTTGTTGTCAAACCGGGTGAGCCTCTGCCATCGAGCCATGAGTTTTATTGGATCGAGAGTGGAACCATTGTGTTGGAGAAGGGGCGGATCTCCAGCGCGCCATCAGATGATGAGTCATTCCGCTTGCCCGGTTACGGTCAACCACCAAGCAATTCATGTAGTCTGAGTATTTTAGGTAACACATTGAAAGAGGCAGAGGATATATTGTCTGATGACAGTAATGGTGTCGGAACCTTGCGTATCCCAGCTGGTAGAGATGTGGGTCGGGATCGACTACTGCGTATGTACAATGAACGCGTAGATGGTGATCCCTTACTTCGGGCAGGTGTGGATGAGAAGCAGACTGTGTTATGGACTATATGTCGCGGCACCCTGCGACGCATCCTCGTCGCGGACGCCCTACGCACACTCTGGCGACGACTTCAACTCCTCGGTGCGAGTGACACCTTTTCCTCCCTCACCGCGGCGGAGCGGTGGCGTGTGGCGGACGCCCTTGTGCCGATATCGTATCCCCGCGACACGTGCCTCCTCGCCGCCGAGGCGGAGGCGCTGCATGTCTTCCTCATCGAGTCGGGAACGGTGGAGGTGACGACCAGTCGTGCCCTCCGCACACATGGGCAACCGGTGCATGTGAACTTTATCGGCCGCGCCGCGTGCGTGGGGGCGGCGGAGGCCCTTGGCGGTAGTTTCTCCCCATTTGATCACCGCGCACACTCGGAGGTCACGGGGTTCACCCTCCCGCGACATGTCCTCACCACATTTCTTCCCTCGCGTGTGTTGGAGCGGCTCTCCGCCACGGGCGGGGCGACGGCGCGGAGGCGACAGCAGGATGCGACGGAGACGCTACGCCGACAGCTCGAGGATGCGTGCGATGCGGCCCCGGATAGCGGCTCCGAGTGCGACTTCACCGATGACATGTGCCCTGTAGAGGTAAAGGAACCCGTTGATGATGCCTTTCTACACGCCTTTCTCAGTAATGGGGAGTATGCGACGGCGAAGGGAATGCAGCGTGGGCTCGCGGTGGCGGCGTTTCGCTCCCCTCTACGACTGGAGTGCGGGGAAACCCTCTTTAAGGAATCCGATGACGTCGCCCCGTCATACCCAAACGGAAGTAAACCCAGCAGCGCCATGAGTAGTCGAATAAAGGGGAGGACGAAACGGCATGAGAGGGATGCGTGGGCAGCGAGTGTGGCAGAAAAGCCCGACGTGGCACTACCAAAAGAGGACGACGATCCCATCGCTCATGATGCGTGGGAGGAGCAGTTTCTCTACGTGATCGCTGGTGGCACAGTAACGCTTTCCCACCACTCCGTCCCTTTCGCCACTGTCGATCGCGGCTTTTCCGTTGGTGCCGAAATTCTCGTTCGCCCGCGCGGTGCGGCGGTGCACTCCACCGCGACAGTCACAAGCGCGACGTGCGTGGTGTACCGCCTCGACCGCAAATCCTTCCGCCGACTTTTAATGCCCGTGTATGTGCAACACGCCCGGGAGCGGCGTGGACTCTTAGCGACGGCGCCGTTTTCCTCCCGTCTCAGTCACGCCGCCCTCGCCGCGCTGAGTCGACGCGCCACCGCGACGGACTTTCAGCCCGCGCAGATTATACTTCCGCAGGGCTCAACAGTCGGCGCGGTGCTTCTCGTGCTGGAGGGGACAGTCGAGGTGACGCGGGGGTGTGGGGAGGAGGTGCTCGCCACACTGAGCGCGGGGGACCTTATTGGGGCACTGGAGTTGACGCAGAGGCGAGCCGTGTCCGTGGCGTGCTACGCGGCGCAAACACGACTGCGTACACTTCGTATTCCCGCGGATGTCTTTGAGGACAGTTTTATGCGCTTTGACACGGCGGTGAAGTATCTGCGTGAGCTGCAGCGGACGGAGCGGTATGCGTTTTATGAGAGTCAACTGAGGACGTCTATAGATGTAACGACGTGATGCAAAATCACAGTTTCCTCGCTCGAAAACATATCTAAACCCAACCACAACACCAAAAAAAAAAAAAAAGAAAGAAAGAACAAAAAAAGAGAGAATAGCAAGAAAACGGATTGTATTTTTTCTTTTTTTTTTCTTTTCTTTGTCAAGTAGTTAGGCTTCCAAATTTTTGCCCTTTGCGATTGTTGTTGCTCGATATTATTTTTTTTGTCTGTGTTTCCCCGCTTTCGAAGCGCTGCGGTTTCCCAAAAAAAAATTTTTTTATTACTGCACTTCAAAAAAACGAAAAAAAAAAAAGGAGTGCATTTGCCTATGTAAAACAATGTGGACTTTGGCTTACCATAGTCACAATCATACACTCAAATCTCTTTATTGTTATTGTTATTATCATTAGTCTATTGGAGAATTTGTTTTTTCTTTACGTTGCGCTTTTATGTTGTGTTTTTAAATTTTTTCTTGTTTACCTTCTGTAGCGTATTTGTGGTGTGTGTATCGGCGGCGTGTACTTCTTCTCTCAACGACATCGACACAAGTGGAAAGTCCATGTATTTAAACGAATGACTTCATGAACACGCATGAGAGCATGAGCATAGCCTTCCCTTTTTCTGTTTTTTTTTCTTTCTTTGCTTTTTCATATATATATGTGTATATATTTTTTGATTTATTACAGTATCACTGTTTATCGATCTCATTACTTGATCATTATCACTGTTGTTTAATCTGAGAGCTTGTTACGGAAGCCAAGAAGAGGAAAGGGATTAAAAATAAAGCGTCCAAAAAAAAAAAAGAAAAAAAGGAAACTTTAAAGGAAGGAATACGTTATTAAGATTGTTTTGAAGTGCCAAAGCGACACACAAAGATTTCGAATACGAAAAGGCAAAAGTAAACCAAATATCATCATTCAACACATCCGTACAACACGTTGAAGTACTGAACAATAGCCCCCCTTTTTATTTATTATTATTCCTCTTTTTCTCTCGCTTGGGTTACTACCTTGGTATGCGATTGCTTTGCCTGACCATGATTCCCGATGGCGGGGCCATGACACTTGCCTTGAAGCGACTCGGTTACATTCCGTACACTCTTCGCTCGTCCTTTCAACACGGCAATGCCGGCCGACACCCACTGGAGTGGTCACTCGTCCTTGATGGGAAAAAACGACTGGATATGCGACTCTTTCGTGACTTTGACGCCCTCGTTGGTCCACCTGGTGCGGTGTTGTATGATCAAATCCTTCACGCCTGTCCGCCATACACCAAAGTCATTCTCGTCGAGGAGGTGGATAAGGAACAGTGGGTCAGAGACTACACCACCCATGTGGAACCTCTTCTCCACCTCACCAAGCGCATCGCCCGCAATCGCATTGCAACGGCGTTTCATAACATGATTCGCCAAATGTACATTCCCACCTCGAGCCAAACGGGTGGGGAGGAGGAGGAGGAGGATGCCGTCGCGCAGCGCGTAGCCTCTCTTGTGCGGTTTGAGGAGTTGGTGAAGTCGACAGTGCCGCGGGAGCGGTTGTTGGTGTATCGCTATGGCGAGGGATGGGAGCCGTTGTGCGCGTTTCTCGAAAAGACGGACCCGAATGAGCCGTTTCCGCCATACGATAACGGCGTCCGCGTGCTTGGGGGGCTGCAGGAGCGGATTGAGCGGTCGGAGAGCTTGGCGTATGTGGTTGGGGCATTGGTTTTGTGTAGTGTGGGGTACACACTGTACCCGCACATGGGTTCCGTTGGGGATTACATGCGGGAATTGTATAGAGACTTTCAATTGGCATACGGCACAGTCCCGTCCGCGTAGGCGGTTCGGCCAATCTCTCATATACACACAACTTACACAGAGGAAAGGAGGACATACACTATTTCATTTTATTTTATTTTTATTATGCAATTTTCTCTTTCTTTCTTCTTCCAATAGGAAAGAGTGATTTTGTGTCTTTGTCTTTCTGTTTGTTACATTAGGTGCTTTCATTTTGAACACATTTTTTTTTCTTTTTCTTTTCTTTGTTTGCTTCTTAAGTATTTTTTTTCTTTTTACGATACTTTACGTTCAAGGATCAAGCAAAAAAGAAATAGTTTTTTTAAAAAAAAAAGATCAGCGCCAAAAGAAAAGGAAAGTTCAGCAGAAAGGTATATATATATATATATATAAGACTAGTTGAGTGACAAAAAAGAGCAAAACAAAAAGGATATCTATACATATCTATACGTATATAGATATAGATAAAGGGAAAAAAGAATAGGAGGTCATCTCCCCAGTCAAGAAAATAGAACAAAAACAAAAAGTTCCAAAAAGGAAAAGTTTTTTTTTCTGTTTGTTTGCTCTCACAACACTTCTTTTTTGTTTGTTTCTTTTAAGAGGAAAAAGCAGAAACGCGAAGACCACACAGATAAGAAAGGAAGGAAAAAAAAAAAACAGAAAAAAAAAAGCAGCACGCACACAAACAAATAAACAAACAAAGGAAGGAAAAAGACATCAGCGCCAATAAAAGAGAAAATCAGAAAGAAGTGAAAAAAAGAGCGGTTCAAAACAGACAAGAAAACAAGAAAAACAAAAAGAAAGAAAAGGAGAAGGAAAAACAAACTAGTGTGAGAAAGAAAAGCACAAGGTAACATTTAAATCAAACAACAATTCGTTAGTGCGTCATGCAATCACGTGGTGGCTTTGCGCGTGGCCAGGCGACGACGCCGGTGCAGTACCTAAGCGATGTGCAGGCGGAGCAGTTACTGCCATTACCTCCCCCCGTTGTACAACGGTATTTAGGACCACTAAGGGAGTGCCTACGCCACCGCAGCAACACCCCACGCGTCTTTCACGAAATGTTACATGATGAGGAGTTCATGCGCGATGTGAATGGCTTCTACAGCCGCGCCTTTGGTGAACTCCTAAAGGAGGTGGCGTGGAAGTGGTGGAGAGACTGCGCGAAGAGTTTATTGCATCGCGGCCACGCAGGAATGGATAAGGGCCCCAACAAGGAAGACGACGACGCGCAGGAGGTGTCTACAAAAACCACAGAAGCAAAGGTCGATGACGGCGACGGCGACGCCTATGAAGACCTTCGCTCTGTGTTACGCCTTGTGACGGTGCTGTGCGCGCCATACCGCGTTGTGCGGGATGAGGGATGCCCAACCATGACGTGCACCATGCGACTGATGCTGTGCAGTGATCCATCCATTGTGTATATGGGCCTTATTGTGAACTTTTCCCACCCGTATCTGCCCGAGAAGGTACTCGAGGGGATGCCCATCATGCGTATCATTGCCCACGGTTGGGAATCCTCGCCCACCTTTGAAGAGGTCGTAAAGGCTTACATACAGGCCAGAAGGAAACGACGTGAGCGTCATGATAGGACGCAAAAGACACACACAACTGGAACGCCAACGGCTCCTTCTACGACAACCATGACGGGTACGAGTGTGGGTAGTGCTGCGTGTGGAAGCAGCGGCGCACATCAGGTTTTTAGCACCGGCACCAATGAAGATGCGGAGTGCGAGAAGGATGTTTTGCGACTACCGAACCTTGTGACAGATCCACTACGCATTGTTCCCGAGGGCTCCTTGCGCCGCACCTCCACAAATACGCCTTACCCTCTGGACTACGTGCAGGTTGGCCGTGTCGTGCTGGAGAGCATGGCCGCCTCCGCGGGTGATCCGGAACGACTTCTGTGGTGGTGCCGTTGCCGTTTGCTGTGTATGCAACTCCTCCTTCCACCGGAGCGCGATGAGGTGTTATCGGGACCCTCGTGTGACTTCTTTCGCAGTGTGTGGCGCACGGAACGGATATTTGAGGAAATCCTCAACGATGCAGACGCCGACGAGGACGGCATCTACAGTGACAAGGACGACAAGGACAATATGGGTGAAGGTGACCATCAAATAGGAAAGAATGACGACCCTGCGGAGTTAAGTGCGGCCATGTTGATTGGAACCATAGCGGATGTCGTTCATAGCTGGCACGCCGCGCTGCGTGGGAGTGGACCGCTCAGTACACTTATTGCAAATTACACATATATTAACCCCCTCGACACTATAAATCGCGTGGTACCGTCGCACCGCAAGTTTCAACGAGGCAGCCACCGCTGTTTTGCTGAGGCCTGGCAGTACAGACTTCTCACAGACTACCACAACACATATATTGCTGTTTTTCCCCCAAATAACTCAGTTTATTCCGCCATGTCCCCCGCAATGGTGGCGCAACTCACAGAAATGCTGCGCCGCCAACCGCACTACTGCCCGGTGCTCCTCATGCGCAGTCTTGCCCTCACACGAGAGAACACAAACACGTCTACGTCTCTCAATTATGGACTTGTGCGCTCCATTGTGACGGTGATGCGGGCCTACCTCGATGAAAAAGACCAAACCATCACAGATCATGCGGATAACGTGGAGGCACAAGGACACGACGGGAAACGCTACGGTTGGACATACGAAGCGGTGGAAGTGCTGCGTTGGTGTTTCATCGTCCTTGAACGCCTCGTGACGATCTCTACGCATGAATCAGTGAACCCTATTGTCTTCCTTCTCACTCCTCATGGGGATGACGAGTATGAGCTGTGTAAGCACATTTGTGAGCGCATTCTGCATCGTGGTGGCCACCCTGTCCTTCTTGCTGCAGCATTTCGCTTTATTGCGGCATGTGTTCATCACAATGTGCGTGATGTGGTTCCCGCGCTACAGCAGCGTGGTCTGCTGCAGACTGTAATTGATATAGCGTTAAATCCCACAGCCCTTATTGATTACAACAGACACCGTCAACTAGCTTATCAGCAAGTAAAGAAGGAGATAGAAGAGTTAAGACAACGAGCAAAAGTGGCAAAACAGCGGAAACAGGGTGGTGCGATGAAACAACAGAGGGATAATCAAATAGTCGAAACTCATAATGATGCGGAGGAGGAGGAGCAGCAGCAGCAGCAGCAGCAACAGCAAAGTGATCCAGAGCAAGAAGAGGAGCAAGATCTACAACAAAACGATAATGAGGAGGAGGGGGAAGATCAAGAAAAGGAGAAGAGGCAGTCCACCTCGTTGGTAGAACAAAAAACAGGTATATCAGAGAGCGCGTCCACTTTGGAGACTCAGGCTAAAAATGAAACCATGGACATACCCTCTGATGTTGAAGTGGATCCTCTGATGTACTATGAACAGGCAATTCCTATTGTTAATCTGTGCTCTATTTTGCAAGCCTTTGCGGTTCACAGCAGCACCCATGCCCAACTAGCCGACTCTCGATTGATGCGACACTTTTTGTGGAGTTTTATTATCCCCCCCCCTCAGACAAGAACAAAAGCCAAAGCCGATAGAACTCACGGATGATATGAGTACTTCTGCTTCAGCTATTTTTATGAAATCTTCCATGTTACAATTCTACACCATACACGTAACGACTCGTGCTGCCACAGCAGCGGGAAAGGACCTTGTTTCCCTACTTCGCACCCTTTCCGGGGTGCGCAGCACATTCTTTGATGCCCTCGGCGAAACTCTAGAAGAACTTATTGCTGCAGCGCAACTACCTAGCCCACCACTCGAGGTGACTCTTTCACTTTGGAATATTCTTGCCCTCCTAAGCGGGGTAGAGTTTCGGCAACTAACGTCTCGCTCATCCAGCCGGCGGCATCGCAGTCGCCCAGGTGATCTCCCGACCTTGGGCGATGCTTTGACTTCAAAACTCCAGGAGAATGAACATATCTTCGCCCGTGCTGTCGCCTTACTGCTGCGGATGCAGGGTCACCTGTCGGTGTTACCGTTTAGTAATGCTGTGTTGAGTAGTTTTATATGTGACTTGCCACACCCCATTTTTGAAAGAGTCTCACGTGAAGTGATTGAATTTGCGAGTGAACCAATTCCACCAGGCGTCCTCACAGAGGAGCGGGCCAGATCTCTTTACTTTATATTGGCATCCTTTTTTATGGGTTTAAATGGACCTCCCCCTTCGTCGTCGACTATCATGAAATTCCGCCGCGATTTGGCGACGGCACTATTTGACACATATGTGAGTATGGAATCAGCGCAAGACTCCAATGCGCGGCGGATTACCCCTGAACAACAACTACCCCCCCGAGGAGAACAATCACCTCAGGACCGTGATGACGCAACTTCAACGATCATAAGAGCGACAAGTACGGCAGTTGTGGTTGGACATGGGGGTAGCAATACTAACTATAACATTGTTTTTGGGACTACCCCTGGGATATTCCGTGGCAATGGCCAGGGAATAGAGTCAGAGGCGGAGCGATCTTCGTTGGACTGGTCTGTTCCAACTGGGGCGGGAAATCATGAAGACCCTGTCCTCCTTCCATCCGATGACCGTCTCGCAACGACACCATCTGGTGAGGTGTATCCTCCCAACGGTGCCGCTGTGGAGTTATTTCGTCGTTCTGTTGCGCACCTACTCGCCCTTCGTGGAGACCGTAGACGCCTGGGTACATTTTCACATCGTTTGATGCTAGAGAGTATGATCCAACCGAACGCGCACGCTGTACTCCCCTTGGATGCGACAAACCTGTTGAATGGGGTGGAACGTGGGTTAAGCGCTGTTACATTCTCCCTCTCCCAAGCCTCCCTCTCGCGAGAGACAGGATTGATAGGGATCCATTTCCTGGGCGACAACGTTGAGCGCGTAGAGAACATGGATAGTGCTGATGCGCTAGGAAAAGATGAATTGCGCGAAATGGTTATTACTGCATTTGATTTACCTCGTTTGCACGAGGTAGAGGTACGCTTAAAGACATCCGAGTCATTGCTCTCTCTTGGTTGGAGACGTGGGTCAACCTCTGATCTAGCGTCTACAAGATACTTTACATCCATTATTGCGTCTTTGGGGATTATTATAGAGGAACTCTTTCTTCCGATGCAGGGAACCACGGATAATCCCGAAGGTGAGAGGATCGCAACGGCTTCACCTGAGTCAGATGCTACAGCTCATACTGATGACACCACAACTACCCTTAGCGCTGAGGCGAGAGTAAAACTTCAATGCATCGCCCGCTCCCTAACACGCATTGTGGAAGTGCTCCTCAAAGCTTTTCCAGAACGAAATACAGCACGAGGGGAGTGGCTTTCTCCCCTTTTAAGTTTTGTACTAATTAAATGGCGCTATCGCGGTCTCCCTTTTACTCCTGCCATGACACTCAGTACCCTTGGGCGGCTCTGCGATCTAAATGCGGATATTTTTAATAAGCGACGTGGCCCATCTGGACCGAGTCATCACCCTACTACGTTGCGGATGAGTGCCTCTATAGGAAATAATAATGGTGTGAATACTCGCCCCATATTACCCCCACGGCTGAATATGCAATTGTGGCCAGAGGATGCTACACAAGAAGGCAATGTAAACACATACACCACCAACGTCAACGCTAACACCACCACTACAGTTGCTTCATCATCTTCTACGGGAAGTTCTTCTGTACTTTTAGAATATGCGACACAGTGGGTTTTGGATGTCATGTCAACTTTACGCTTCGCAAAGGATGTGACGGAGCTTGAACAAATACAAATGCGACGTCTTTGCTGTAAGATATGTTGGATCTATTCTACGGACACGACAGAGGCTGCCCTGCATGGTATTCTTGCTGGAGATAGGGGTAGAAAACATGCTATGTTTCTTGTTCGAATCCTCCGCTTATTTTTTGAAGACCCTGCGCGGCGCTACCCATTACTGGAGCTCCTTGCTGTGCTTCTCTCGCAAGATGAGTTTACCCAGCTGCGCAAGTTACTTGCTACGGAAACACAGTTGCCGCGGGCTATTGTAGACTCCATTACAGAAGAAGTACGGCGTCTTGACATGGACAAAAGTGAGGAAGCCGAAAGTGAGGAGGTTCAAAAGAAAGAACAGGAGAAGATGCAGCGACACCGTAGCTTGATGCTTGGTCAGCTCTTCTGCTTTCTCTCTGCCTGTTCAAATAGCGTGATGCTGGAGAAAGGAATGCGGACATGTTCTTACTACCGTGGTAACAGCCTTGGTTTCTGTTGGATGGGTCACCTTTGCCGTCAACTACACCCTGGAGATAATTTGGCTAATCCAGCGCCACGACAGGCCACGAAAGGTAACAAGGAGGTTCTTGAAGCTGTTAAGGAACTCCTTGTTGGTTTTGGTTACGCCGAGACGGAAGACGAATTATTGATCGATAAAATAGATACACATGACTCGGACGTGGAAGTGGAGACAGAAGCGAAACCGACGGGTCAACGAGAAACAGCAGATGTGAAGTTAAGCCTTTTCGCTGTTCTAGGTGGGATCTCATTACTACCATCTAGTCTTCTACCCCGCTGCGCCGACCTCGCACTGGAGTACCTAGCAAAGGAGGAGTTGGAGTTAGGGCAATCTGCCGTGTTTTTGGATAAACCCAAGGAAGCTAGTGATAGTGATGCGACACAGCATCCACTTCGCTCTTCCCATCAAGCGGAGCAACAACAACAACAACAACAAGAGGAAGAAGAACGACAACAATCAAGGCGACGGTTGACGCGACAATCGTTAAGTGTCCTAGAAACGCCTATTTCGCACATAGCTGTAGGGCTTCTGGCGAAACTCCTTGAGGCTGGGGACGCTTCCCTTGTGGCACACTTGTACAAAGCAAAAAGTGCTGAGAGGAAGGGTTATGTAATGCAAACCATCTCGAGGTTGTTGCGCAACGATATGGACTCCTGCGCGGCACGTATACCTCTCCTACGGGCATTTGTTGACCACACGGAACATACAGAGTGGGTTGTCTACTCTGCCATGGTGAGTGCAGTACAGAATCACATAAAGGATGAAGGAACGTATAAGCTGCGAGAGAAGGATGTGCAAGAGTTATGTACCAAATATTCTCCTGCCAATACATACCGCAGCCAAAGTCAACGTATTTCAGAAGTTCATCGCCACACCATCCTTTTAACAGACTTTATTTTTGCACTCCGCTCCGTCATAGAAAGGCACCCTAAAGCATTTTATTCTGTATTTAATAATTCCTGTGTGATGCATGCGCTAAAAATTGAAGATGGAGCGACTGTGGGTGGGCTTCGGTCTGCTATTTGGCTCATTCCTAGACGACAACCACGCACAGGAGGCTCTAATGAAATTGCCCGATTGCACCGCGCTGCAGTAGAACGAGTTTTTGATATTCTTTTTCAACGTCTGGCGAAGAAATCAAGTGATACAATTTTCTTTTCTTCTATTCTGAATAACATCACAACTATTCCTGCCGTCGCGTCGTTGGTGACCACACACAATCTTAACTTGAAACTACCCGAAAGTATTGGATTCGTTTTTGATGAAAAGCAGCGTGCATCAAATGTGAGTACCGAAGTTGTGTCTCATAATCAGCGACAGAGCCTATCCACACAGGAACTTTTCTTGACACCTTTCATTGCTGTTTCCATTTTTGTAGAACCTTCTCAAATGGATATGTTAGAGGGATTTATTTTCAATGTCGCTCAAAAAGCACCCTCACGACTTGCTCACGTTGTGCTACATGCCTTGGAGGCTATGCTGTCTGCCGTATCTACAGTTGAGAATGCGCCATTCAAAAATCAAGAATCTTTACCAAACACGCAGACTAGAGATGCGAAAACTTTAAATACTTCTACACCCCCTTTGACATCTTCAATGGGTCCAACAGCGCGACGTGTGGCATGTAATCTCTTACGTGTCCTGCGTTTACTTCTTGCAGCTCCATCACGCTCGCTGGTTTGGCGTCTTTGTGACGAACTCCGTCAGTTCGGTGCTCTTGATATTTTTTACCGAATGGTTCAACAGCGCATTTGCGTTATTGAACGTGACGCGGGTACCCTTCTCCTCGTCATACGCCGCGTGTTACTGGCGTATGGCAAGCGTGGTGGTGGAGGTCTCCGAGAAGGGACAAGACCAAATGGTGACGAGGACGAAAATCGACTGGAGCACGACGTCACCACAATTGCTGAAGGTGCTGGATCCACAGCTGCTCCTGCGACTGGTGAGTCGTCTCAATCCGCTATGAGGTTACCGACTGTGCCAGAATCAAGTGCAGCGGCAGAAGATTCACTGCTAGGCACAGAGCGGTTGCGGACGCAGTCTTCGGGTGTCGTCGACGATGCGTTCTACTTAAATGATCTTGTAGGCGGACATGATCGGGGTGGTGACGACAGAGGTCGTGGAAGAGGTGGACGCCATGGAGGTTCCATGACAGATGCTACAACAGATATGGATGGGTTGCCTACGGAGCTTCCTTTGATGTTGTACGGCGGCGTGCATGGCATTGACGACGATGATGACGACGACGACGACGGTGGTGATGTTGAAGTCGATGATAATAATGATGCGGAACTGGATGATAATAATGATGTCGCCATTGTTGACGCTGAATATAGTGATACAGATAGAGCTGGAAATGAAAACGAAAACGAGGAGGATGCGAGTGTGCCAAATACAAATTTTCTTCAAAGGTACTCTGTGCGTAATGTGATGACTGGGATGGATTCTCCTGCGCTTGGGGCGTTCATTGGTGGTCAATATGATGGGATGAACAACCTTACCAATCTGGTAAGGATACAAGGGAGTGACGAAGCTGAGTTGCACCCCGACATGAGGGGTGACAGTGATGGAGCTGGAGGGGATGGGGATGAAGCGGAAGAGGAAGACATGGAGGAAGCGGAGGCAGAAGAAGTTGAGGAGGATGAGGAGGCGGAGGAGGAGGAGGAGGAGGAAGAAGAGGAAGCTGATGAGGGGGAAGAAGACAATGAGGAGGGAGATGAGGAGGAAGTAGAGGAGGAGGAGGAGGAGGAGGAGGAGGAGGAGGAAGAAGGGGATAATGGAAATGACGATATACCCGGACTTTTCTATCCAACTTTTGGCCTTGGTGGCAACACAAGAAACATAATCGATGATGATGTTGAATTGATCTCAAATTTTCTAGCAGAACGTGAGGGAAATGATGCGATCACATCTGCAATGTTTATTCATGACACCACAGATGAAACGCCATACGGCGCTGTTTTCCCTGGCTTTTTTCGTGGACAGGATGCCCAGTGGACTGTTTACTCTAACGCTCCTGTTTTTGAAATCCTCCGCCGTCACCGTCCGGATGTGCTGGAGCGGAATTACTATCATAATGGTAATGAACGTCACTGGACATCGTCACGTTTGTTAAGTATCTCAGAAGATATTACCGCTGCAGCAGAACGAAACTCGGCCAATCTCGAGGTTTTCGAACCGATTCCACCAGTGCTACGGGTGACAGAGGTTTTATTACCGAGTGATGTGGCTCCTGTTGCAGGGGAAGTATCCACAGAGATTCCAAGAGCAGAGGTGACGATAGAGACTACACCAGCTTGGAACTCTACATCCCAACCTGCGGATGCAGAAACCTCACCTATCGAAGAGGGTACACCGAGTGATCAGCGGATTGAGCATTACAGGGTGGATGAAGATTCTGAGGTAGATAATGACTATAACCAACGTACAACCGTTGTCCTGGAAAATTCTCCTGATGCAAGTGATGATGTTGACAGGACAATCTCCAACATACTTTGTACTCTTATTGAAGAACCAGTGGAGGCTGCCACTCCGCCTGCCGAAACACGAACCAATGCAACCCCCACCAACATCACCACTACAACAACAGAAGCAGCAGTAGCAGAGGTAGGCATGGAGGCAACACAGCAGACAGCAACAGAGGTGGGAAACAGATCAAGGGACGATGGAAATGTGGAAGAGTCCGATGAACCGGAACAGGCGTCCTGGGTGGGTGTCCTGGAGCCTCACTTCCTTGTGGAGATTCCCGAACCGCTTCGGCGTGAGCTCCTTTTTGACAATATGAACGTTCTTGTTGGCACCTGGGAGCGCGAGTTACCTGGCATCACTGGTCGTACAACCATCAACGCATCTTTTTTACAGCAGCTCCCTGAAGATATTCAGCGTGAGGTCCTGGAGGTGGAACAACGCTGGCGCCGTGTTACTGGTAATGACACCGTTTCAGGGGATGCGACGGGAGGGGGTAATCACAATTTCCTCACGGAGGTTCTAGAAACGGTGGATCCGGATGTACGACGTGACATTCTTCTTACCTGTGACCTGCGTGATATTGACCAAAACGCCACCCTACTTGCTGAGGCGGTCATGTTACGCGAACTTGAAGGTGCGGAAACCAACAGTGGTACTGACCAACAAGAGCGACAACAGCAGCAGCAACAGCCGCCAGAACAACATGAACAACAAGAACAACAGCAGCAAACAGGAACGCGCCAGAATGAAAATACAGGTTTGGCAGGTACAGGGCATGGTGCAAATGCGCCGAATTATGGAGACCAGACCGGTGCAGCCAATAATACAGAGGGGATTACTGCGATACGTGATCTGCCATTAATGCGACCGGTTCAACTATTTCAACGTTCACGCCCACTTGGGGAAGCCGTTTTCACTTTAAACTACCTGAATGACATACTCGATCCGGGCCGCAATGCTGGTACGATGGGCGTTGGAAGGACACTTGTTTCCACAAGGATTCAGGGCACAGACCTGCGAGCCTTGAACACCATCCACAACTCACACGCATCACGGGAAGCTAACCGTCTAACTGGACCTTCATTAGCTGATCGCATGCGTTCTCGGGCTCAACTAGGACAGGGTGATAAATCTAACCCACCGCCGCCGCCCCGCTGTGGTGAGAGTACAGGTATTCCACCAATTCCTTCACATATTTTGCGACAAATGGTGGAGATGCTTTGGCTAACTGAGAAGACCTATACACCTTCCCCAGTAACACGATCATCCTCCATGAACCTCAGCGTGAAGCACCAACTCATGCTCCTCCTCAGCATTGCCTGTACAACGACAACAAGCGCAACGGAGGCTATTCTTTGTCTTTTTGATGCTGCATTCAGTGAACCACCCGCCATATATAGTGACTCTGTCATCGCCGCTGCTGCCGCTGCCTCTACTTCTACTGTTTCTGTGCAGTTGCGCAATAGTGCCCGTGTGGCTAGCCAAGCACTTGCTGTGCTTGACACTTTTGTGATTCGTTGTCGAACGGCAGGGCTCAGTTTTGTAACCTTACCAGACGGTGTAGAGGAGTCTGGACCCGCACCTGCCTTGGAGGATCCACTCAATCCCACGGAAGTTGCGATGCTTGAGGCGGCCCTATTTAAACGTCTTGTCGAACTAGTTCTGCGATTTCCATCACCCGCGGTGGAGTCAGCATACACACGCATCATGTCTCGCCTTAATGAACGGTTGCACTCACTTGAGGCTGTTTTCCCTTCCCAGCAGCTACGCCTGGAGGATGGCGCACCACTAAGCGATTTAGTCATTCAGCATCCACGTCATCCACATCGTTTGCACTGGCAAAGCCTTTATCAATATCCTTACACGGATAGTGGCTACATTTGTGATCGCTGTTGTACCAATCAGGCAGTCGACGCTGTTGCCTTTCACTGTGAAACATGCCGTTTTGACCTCTGCGCCCCATGCAGTTTTGTCACCCTAAACGCTGAGGAGGAGGCACAAAGGTTGCGACGTTGGGCCTACGCGCTCATCACATCTGACGGCGTCCTTGACGCATCACTCCGTCTTCTCCGACATCCTAACTGTGGGACAGAAATGGGTTTACAAACTGTGCGGTTTCTACGTCGTGGTATCAATGAAAGCGCACGACGGGATGCTGTCCTTATTGACCCAAACAGTAGTCCTATTACCGTAGTAGAGCGGGTAGTTGTGCAGCTCGCATCCGAGCTGACGGCGGAGATTCACGCACGTGTAAAAGCGTTCCGAAATTTTTTGAAAGATACCACAGCTTCTATATCTGTCTCTTCCACCACCTCAGCAGCACCATTTTCCTCCATGACGACGACGACGACGACGACGATGACGTCCACAGATGGGGCCCGGCAATGGACTGCACAGGAGGCAAGTGCAGCCCTTGCGCTCATGAATCTGGACAGCGCCACGGATCAATCTCACGCCCTTTTCTTGCCGTACGCCGAGACACACCGACCGGAGCCACGCGAGGTTTCTCTCATGTGGCATGCCTCGCAGATGTACCTCGCCGAAATCGCTTCCATTCTTCAGCGAATGCGAAATCGTTCCTCTGTGCTACTGCCCCGGGCCGTCACGCTGTTGTTGAATGGTTTTTGTCAGTTTCACCTGGCCGAGTCACGTCGTGCAGGACTTTCAATGAATCTCACAGCTGAGAGTAGTTTTAGCACCGATAAGACGGAGACAGAACGATTTATGCTGGACACCACACACACGCTATCAAGTGTGTCGAATGCAGCTGTCATTGCGCTCACTAAAACCGATGAAACCTCACCTCCAACAAACGCAGAGGGTGTTAACAACAGCAACAATAATAATCATCATCATAACATTATTAATCACAGTCGTCATTCAGGTGGTTCAAATTCACAGACAGACCCTGCACGTGAGGAAAGACCGTCACTGCCGCGCGTGGTGCGGCAATTTGTGGAGCGCAACAAAGTTACCATTAACACCCTTATTCAATATGACCCAAAATTACTCGAGGATAACTTCTCATTTCTCAAGACAGAGCCTGGATTTATTGATTTCAATGTCCGTTTGCGTGAATTTCAGCGACACATCAACTACACCACAATGGGATCTCGTATTAGTTTAAATATTAGTCGCGACCAATGTCTTCGGGATAGTTTTGCGCAACTCTCCAAATTGAAGAGTTTTCACGGCCCACTTTATATCCGTTTCCGCGGTGAGGAGGGGGCAGATGCTGGTGGTTTAACCCGCGAGTGGTTCCAACTGATAGCGGAGGAAATTGTGAACGATAATTATGCCCTTTTTATCCATTCGCGAGAGGGAATGACATACCAACCGAATCCCTTCTCCGATGTGAATCCTAATCACTTGCAATATTTCAAATTTGCTGGAACAATTGTCGGTATGGCTGTGGCACATGGGGTGCCGATAGATGTACACTTTACTCGTGCCGTTTACCGTCACATGACTGGTGTACAACCAATATTCCGTGACCTCGAGAGTGTTGATCCGGAACTCTATGATAATCTAAATTGGTTGTTAAAGAATGATGTAAATGATCTCGGTCTTTTCTTTACTGTCAATCGGGAACGTTTTGGAGTCATTCAAGAGACCGATCTTATTCCAAATGGTGCACATACACCCGTGACAAATGCAAATAAATCACAATACGTCCGCCTACGCTGTGAGTTCCACATGACACGACAAATTGAGCAGCAAATGGAGGAATTCCTCAAAGGGTTTTACACTGTTATTCCACGAAAGGAGATACGCAACTTTACCGCACAGGAACTGGAACTGGTTATATGTGGTACTCCAGATATTGATGTGGAGGATTTGCGTGTGCACACAACATATGAGGGTTACACTTCCACCTCACCCCAGATTCGCTGGTTCTGGGAGGTTGTCGCCGCCATGTCAAAGGAAGATCGAGCAAACCTGCTGCAATTTGCTACAGGCGCGTCTAAAGTTCCTCATGGTGGTTTCAGTAATTTAGAATCCGCCAACGGGGCATCCTTGCGTTTCACCATTACGAAATGGGAGGATGGCGTCGATCTGCTCCCGCAGGCCCATACGTGCTTTAACAAGATTGATCTACCAGAGTACCCAAGCTGTGAGGAGTTGCGGAAAAAACTTATGTTGGCCATCACATTTGGAAGCATGGGATTCTCAATGCTGTAAGTGTCTTCATGAAAATGGTTAGGCACAGAAAGTATGTCTAGGAGATGTCCATTATCCCGAACAGGGGGATCGTGAGAAACTTGCTGAAGGAACAACAACAACAACAGCAACAAAATAATAATAATAATAAAACAGCAACGGCAAAAAAGCAAAGATCGTGATAATGAGAAAGGAAAACAACAATACACATGCGTAAAACGAAAATTACCAAAAAAAGAAAATAGAAAAAAAGGTGAAAAAAGAAAAGAAAGGAGAGTCAACCAAAGAGAAGAATATATATATATATATGATTATTGATGTTTTAAAGTTTAACAAAGTGAGTTCTTATTGGTTGATGGAAAAAAAAATAATATGTTACTATTATTATCACTATTACTACTATTTCCTTCTTTGAGGTGGTTTGAGGGACGTAATAAGAATGTTTGTGAATGAAAAGTATTGTGGATGCGTTAACAGTACGATTTGTTACTGTACAAGAAACAACAAAAAAAAACGATATATATATATATATATTTCCATTTCAATATGGAGAAGAGAAACGTGAAATGTACGAAGTACGGTGTACGTATGCACAAATTATCCTTTCCCCCCTTCCCTCCATTCTTAATCAAGAAAAAAAAAAGTGAGGAAACAAACGAAAGAAAGAAAACAAAAATACCAACCACAAAAACAATCTACCAAGAAGAGAAAAAGAAGAGGAAGAAGAACAACAAGCCAAGAAAAAATATATATAGTTATATATCCAGTAATGAAAAATATATATATATTTTTGTTTGCAAATGATCTTTTTGCTCAGTCAAGAACAAAAATCTGTTTCACCTGCTGAGTTGTGTCTTTTTTATTTTTACCTTTTTCAGATTTTTTAAAAATGATTATTTTCATTGCTTCTTTGCTGTTTGCCAAAATGGTGCGATTATGAGACTGAAGATAAAACGATAATATCTGAATGAATCAGTCGTTGCCTGTGTGGGTGTACAAAAAAAAAAAAACCTCAAAACTAATGATCAGAAACAGAATACTGCAAAATCTACGGAAAAAAAGGGAAAAAGAATATATACAAAGAAAATAGAAAGAAAAACAAAAAAAAGGTGATAAAGGAGGCAAACGTAGAGACGCCGCTCCACTTTGTACTTCTTTTTACACCGTTGATTATCTTTTGCCTTTTTGTCTTACATCGTCTATGCCTGATAAGTCTTGGAGTTTAATATGTCTTGATGAAATGAAATATCAAACCTATATGAGCTCGGGCAAACTGGATGTACAATGCACGACCAAAACGAGAAGAGAGTGATTTGTAGTGATCTTTTATACATACAGGTTTGACTCCTACACCACTTGAGTGCTGTTGTTCAAAATTACTTTTTGTTTATACTTCAATATATATATATATATATATATATATATGTATATATATGTATTGGTATGTTTCTCTTATTTTTTTCCCCCTTTTTTTAATTACTTTTCCAATTAATGAAAAAAAAAGAAAAAAAAAGAATAGTTTGTAGAGCAAAACGTAGAATTAAACAACAACAACGAAATAAACCCCATTAAGAAGAATATCAAATGTCGTTAAATACAGTCCAGTGGTTGGAGAAACTTGTGGCCTTTGACACCACGAGTCGCAACTCGAACTTGGAGCTCATTGAGTGCATTCGAGGATTTCTGGAGGATATATGTGGCCTAAAGACGGTGATTGTGCAAAAATCGGATGATGGTATTCACGCTAACCTTTGGGCCACACTTCCTGGTGCGGGCGGGGTGACAAAAGGCGGTATTATTCTCTCCGGTCACACCGATGTGGTGCCTGTGGATGGGCAGAAGTGGGACACGGACCCTTTTAAACTGTCGGAAAAGGAGGGAAAACTGTATGGCCGCGGTGTGTCGGACATGAAGGGATTCATTGCTATTTGTCTAGCCCTCACCCCGGAACTCCTCACGATGAAGCGGAGAAAGCCCATTCACTTGGCGTTTACATACAATGAGGAGGTGGACTTTGCTGGAATTCGTCAATTGGTCTCCGACAGTGGGATTCCACTTGGCGGGGTGGAGGGGTGCATTATTGGCGAGCCCAAACTTTTGCGACAAATTATTGGGCACAAGGGCATTCAATCCGCGTTGGTTCACGTTCGTGGGAAAGCTGCGCACTCCTCCCTGACGACCCATGGGTGTAACGCAATTGAGTGCGCGTCTGATGTTGTCGCCTTCCTGCGAAACCTTTCAAAGGAGTTTAAGGAAAATGGACCCTTTGAGGAGGTGTACGAACCGCCCTTCGCGACCATTTGCCCGGCCATTATACAAGGTGGCAATGCAGTAAACACAGTTCCCGCAGAATGTACTTTACAATACGAATTCCGCAACATTCCATCCGCCCCGCGGAGTGAAATTGTGAAACGTATGGACGAGTTCGTGGCATCCTTATCAAATGAAATGAAAAAGGGGAACCCCGATTGTGGGGTGGAATTGGAGTTTGTCAGCTCGCAGGATGCCTTTTCTGGAAACGCGAGTGGTCCAATGTTCCTCGCGCTTCAGGCCGCCGATAAGGAGGAACATGGGGCCATGCACGGCAGCGGTTCTACAGAGGCTCCGTGCTATGCGGCGCTTGGGGTTGACACGGTTATTTGGGGTCCTGGGAATGTTTCGGTGGCTCATCAGCCAAATGAATACTTGAGTTTGGATTATGTGAACAAGGCGAAGTCTACGTTGATGAAGGCGCTCGCGGCCTTAACAGGTTTTGAAAGGAACGAAGGCCAACTCTAGATTCAGCGTTTGTGTGTGCGAAAGCGTGGTTTAAATACCCCTTTCGCATTTTCATATTTGAACGCAATCGTTTGAGCACCAAAGCGCCGTTATTTTTTTTTACTTTTCGGAATTTTATTTTTGTAGTCCCCGTTGCGGCTGTTATTATTATTATTATTTTTTTTCTTGGAAAGCTTGCGGGCCAAATGGGGGGGGGCAATGCTTCTAGAAGTCGCCTCGTTTTCGGGTGGCCTTCGCCGCCGGGTGGTTCTGAAACCGCTTGCTGGGGAATATTTATTTTCTCTTATTTTCCTTAGAATTTGACCTTTTTTTTGTAACTGTTAAAAATAAAGAAAAAAAAAGCTCCCACCCCCAACATTTTTTTTCTTTTTTTACCCACCGGGACGGTAAACCTTAGCTCGGGAAGCCGAAAGGGAGGGGGGTTAACTGCGCTTTGCAAAGGCGCCTGCGGTTAAGCCGCGCCTAGAATGTGTGAAATTATTGAAATGATGGCAAACGGGTGCGAAACACTTCGCCTTTATTGGGTGATGCGGGGGCGGCTTGTTTGGTACCTGAATCGGGCGCGCCCGTCTCTCTTTATTTATTCAAGCGTTTTTTCTTTTCACCCAACGCATCCCACCCACCCGGCAAAAAAGAAAAAAAAATTCTTTTTATCAACATCAAAGTTGGAGGATTGCTTCTTATCTTCCCCGCGGGCTGGTTTTTAGGCCCCGCGGGCCGCGCTCTTTTTCATATTGATGCAAAGGCGTTTTCTACGCTATAGCGTTGTTTTTTTGTTTTTTTTTCTTTTTCGTATTTGTTTTTCGTTGCCTTCCCTTTCCGCGGGGCGGCGTTTTAAGGGGCGTGCGCGTTTTTCTTTTGATGGTTTGTGGGGGGGGGGTAAAAAGGCCCAGGGCGTCGAAATCCGTCGTTTCCTTTCAACTTTTTTCCGTCCGCTTCTTGCCTCCTTTTCCCTCTTTCTTTTTGTTGACGGGGGCTTTTCGGGGGAATGCCGGCGGGGAAGCGGCCGGCGTGCCTTTTCTAGATTCAGGGCGCCTTCAAGTTTTTTCACCCCGCCCCCCCGCGATTCCCTCCCCAATGGGCTTTTTTTGCGGAGGAAGCCGAATGGCGCTGCCATGGTTCGGGGTCTTTCGGCGCCGGGCGGTTTCCGCGAATTTGGGGGGGGGGGGCGGCGAAAAGGACAACGGGGATGGCGTCCGCCTCCTAGTCGGCCGCCGGCTTTTCTTTCGTTAAAGGGCCAAACGGTGTTTCTTTTCCCTTTTGTGGGTTTCCTTCGCGTTTTTTTTTGTGTGTTTGTGGGGGGGTTCCCAGCACTTAAGCGGGCGGTTCCAATATCGCTTTGCCTTGCGGCGGGCGTTTTTCTTCATATATATCAAAAAAAAAAACCGCGGGGCTGTTTCGTGCATGGCGGGGGCGGAAAAGAGGGCCCCCGGCGCGCCGAACCGCTGACCGCAGCCGCGCCATTTGAACTTCAAATTCTTTAAAAGGCGGGGGGCCGGGGGAGAAACCCCTCGCCGATATTCGGCTGCGTTGGGCTTTCTTTTCCGCCAAAGTGGTTGGGGCGGCCTCTTTTAAGTCGCCGCCCCCTTTCCGCGCAGGGGGGCGCGCGCGAATCTATTTAAAGAGTTGGGGGGGGGGAAATGCGCGCGCCGGCCTTTGCCTATTTAAACGCGCGCGGTTTTTTATTAGTTCAAAGCGCGGCAATCGCCGCGGGGCCGCGTCTCTCCGCGGATTCTTTTTTGGGAAAAGAAAAGCCGCGCTCCGCTTCTTTGCGGCGGCGCAATGGTGGCGTTCTTGGTTCCCGGCTGGGCCTGCCCTTTCCCCGATGATTTTGGTTCCGCCTAGCGCGGCGACGCGGGCAGAAACGCCAAGTTCAAATTTCCACGCTTAAAGGAACGAACGGCTGATTTCCCGCCGCCACGAAATCCAATGATTCCGAAAGCTTCAACAAGACCTTGGCTCGCCGAGGCCTCCCGAAGCTACCCGCCCGCGCGGCCCTTGAAAACCCACAGCCAACCACTTCGTGTTTGTGAGCTCTGCCCCCGGGTTTCCGCACAAAGCGCTCTTTCCCATGCCGCCAAAAACGCCCTGGAACAGACAACCGCAGCGGCAAAGCGTGCTTTTTATAGTCGGGTCGAAGTGCGAAAAACAAAGCTCCATTTTCTTTTGGTGCCCGGGGAATTTCTTTAACGTCTTGGTGCCGGGCTGCTGCCGAAGCTCTGGGCAACCTCTCTTGACGACCGGCGCGTTTCAAGAAGAAAATATAAAAACAGCTTTTTAAAACTAATACGATTTGCTCGTTCTAAGGTGAACCTGTCTTGGCATATAAAGGGGGGAAAAGATTTTCAGAGAAAAAAAAAATACATATATTTTGAACCAAAGGCGTGCCGCAAAAGGTCCCCACAACAAAGCATAGTTAGAATCGTGGTTGCGGATTATTCGCGCCGCGGGCTCTTAAAAAACAGAGAGGGGGAACAAAAGCATTTTTGTTTTCTTTTGATTGCTGCGGGTTGCGCCTCTGAAGGGGGCTGGGTGGGACCAAAAGGAAAAGGGAAAACAAGAGCACACGAAAATTTCCGTAAAACGGGAAGAAAACGCGCACACATACACAAACAAAGGAAAACATATATATATATATATATATGTATATATATGTATATGTGCGGATGCTTTGCCCGCCGCGGGGTGTTTCCCATTTGTCTCGAAGACCTCTTCGTTCCCTCTGCTCTTTCTTAGCTCCAATTTTTCCGACGCGCGCATCATATATATATATATATATATATATATATATATTCGTATGTATATGTATATGCGCCAAAGAGGGACCAAATGAGTATTCAACGCCGCGCCGCGCACACCTCAGAAGACTCAAAAAGATGGGGGGAGTAAAAAAGGGAAAAAAAAAACTTTTTTGACGCACATTGCGTCTCGCTTTTGTTGTCACAGTCAGCTCTATAAATCGTGAGCGCTATTAAAATATATAAGTATGAAACAAAATAGCCACCAGCAAGGGCAAACACATACACGCTTTTCTTCTCCAATTCATACATACATGTTCATATATTTATTATCTGCACATTCGTAATCGCCCTGGCGTGCGCACGGCTCTTCCTGCGGCTATCTAATGTTGTGTACCATTTCTCTTACAAAGGCGGGGATGAGATTAATTATGTTTAAAAAAAATCTATTTGCACACCGCCGACCCCCGCCACGGCCTACGCGAGTACGCCAAACACCACCAACGCCACCACCCCAAGCGTCCATGCCGTCATAAGCAAACCGAACCCAGCGCCATAGACGGAGGTTCGTGGCAGAAGTTTGTCTTCGCAATAACGTGAGGAATAAATACTTGCCGTCATTGCCCAACAAATGAGCTCGCAAAGCATGGCGGCGGCCGCGAGCCCCACAATGACCCACTTATTGGAAATAAGTTGCGGCGTGGATTGGTTTTGTCGAGCCGCCATTCGCTGTTCCATCAGCGCGCTCAAGGTCAAGTATAACACAACGGTCATTAAAAGAATCGAAATGATGGAGAATGCCGCGCCCGTTTGCAGTCTTTGCTTCATATCTTTGCATAATATAAGTTGGGTGCGATTGGTATAACTAACGGTGTCGCAATTGCTCTTATAACCCCAAAAGGTGTAACATCCTCCACCAACCTGATCCAACTGTGAAATGGCGGTTGATAAAATCAAAAAGAACCAATTAATAGCTGCAAAACAAAGATAAAAAAGGATAATATTTTTCCGTTCTAAACACCCACTATCCACCCTCTGCACTAATGCGGCGGCACCTCCGCGCGATGGGTTCGCTGCACCGTTTTTTTTGCCTCCAGCAGCACCGTCCTGCCGCACTTGTTGCCGATTGGACTCGCCCGTGTTGCGGGGGGCTTCGCGTTCCTCATTGGATTCGCTTTGAGAGCCCGACGCATCACTGAAATCCTCCTCCACCACCTGTGGGGTCGCGTTGCCGGGTGGAGGGGTCTCCTTCTTCTTCTTTGCCCAGACGTTGAAACGCATCGCCGCCTGTAGGAAAAATAAACGACCTTTCTTTTTCCTCTCGATCTACAAATGTGCACGCAAGTAGACTAAACACAGACACGTCTATTATCGCCACTACTTTTTTCTGTTTTTTTCTTAAACTTCTTGTGTTTCTTTGTCCCAGAGTATTCTAAACACCAAAGAGCCGCATAAAAGGAAAAGAAGAAAGGATATATGAATAAAGGACGAACATATATATATATATATATATATATATATATATATATAAACATTTCTTTTCTTTGTCAAGCAAATATTTACACAAAGTATTTTTTTCTTTTCTTTTATTCCCAAAAGTCCACATCTATGACTTTACAAGAGAATCGTCAAATGGATCCCCATCACAGACACAACGAAAGAGAGAGAGAGAGAGAGAGAGAGGGGGGGGGGGGCGGGGAGCGGGTGTCAGCCGTTGAATGGAATGGATTGTTTTTGTTGTTATCGCCAAAGTGTTTCATGTCAG
>JASANV010001409.1:0-45165 GCA_030849715.1 Trypanosoma mega | reverse complement strand
GCTCGAGGTGGTCAGCAAGTCCGCCGCGGACAAGCTCGGTAAGAAGTTCGCGAAGAACTAATTTCAGGTGACCCCGCCAGTACGCTTCACGTCCATCGGTACACACAGGGAGATGCATGCAGCTTGGACTGTATGACTTTATGTCTGTGCCTTTGACTCCTTTTTCTTTTTGGTTGTTTTTTCTTTTTTTGTGTGTTTATTTTTCATTCTCATTTTTTTTTGAATATATGAAGTCAGAGGAATCTGGGCTTTTTTTTTTTTCGTTTACGTTTTATCAATTGAAAGTGAATGAAAAAACGACAACAAATATATATGATTTCGTTTAACTCTTTCATTTTTTTTTTGTAATGTTTTGAACGTTGCACTTTGAGAAGTCCAAGTATTGGGCATAGAGGGATAGTACGTAGTTTCACTGTCGCACTAGCCCAAACAAACAACCACAAGAACAACAAGTGGAAAGTAGAAGAAAACAAAAAAAAAAAAGAATAAAAGAACAACAAAAAACTTTTAACCCTTAACAAGCACAAAATCCAAAAGAAAAGTAAGTGAAATTCTAAGATGGCGTGGAGATTTAACGCGTCAGCTGCGAATGGTGCCTCTAGTAATCCGACATTTGGTGCACGAAATGGATTTTTTTCTGCACCTGCAACCAACAGTAACACCAATAGTAGCTTTCAGGGTAATAATATTGCCACCCCTGGAAGTGGTTTTTTTGCTAATTCCCCTGGTGCTATATTTGGTGCAGGTGCCTTTTTACGCAGCAACGCCCCACCTCGGAGTGGGGAGGATGAGGAAAACCCACCTGATAGCGATGGGGAAGCGCCTGATTCGGCTACACAACAGACGAAAACAAAAAAACATAATAACGCACCAAGTGGTGACCTCGACAATATTTCCCCAAACCGCGCTGCTGCTGCTACTGGTGGGGTACCCGGTGCGTTCCGAAATGGTCAAACGGTACGTCCTCTTCTTGGCGCATTCCCGCGTGGCAGTGCGACTGGGGCCTCCGCGGCAACTGCAGGGCCAAAGGGTTGGGGGAAGTCTGCGGCCGGACTGTTGCCGCGAAAACTGTTCGACCGCACCGGACCACTAGTTGGCGACTACGCCGAGGACGATGAAGACGACGAGAATGAGGAACTCGCCGATGTGGACTACGAGTTTTTACAGGAAACGAAGAAGCTTTTTGGTGAAGTGGATCGTGAACTTTTGTCGGATAAATTTGTGCCATACGAGCATGTGATGCAAATCATCGCCGCAGATGACGGTGTTGATGCGACTGTGGATCAGATTGACGAACGTCTTGAGCAGTACTATGAGTTACAGTCTGAAATGGATATTCTTATGGGGCATTACATTGAACAACACCAGGAGGAGTTTAATGAGTCTATAGCGGGTTTCTCTGAAATGGTGCTTGCTGTGGCTGGTAGTGATGAAGCGTTGGCCCGGTTGAAGCAACGTGTCATTGTCGCTGCCGCTTCTCTTGACAGTCGTGCGGAACAACTTCATGTTCTACGTACACGGGCGGCCAAGTCGTTATTAATGGCGGAATCTCTTCGAGGTCTAGAGGCCTCTCTGTCGTGTGAATCGGAGGTACGACAACTACTCGCATCACATCATTATCTCGCTGCAGTGCGTCTACTTCGGGAGCATAAGGTACGACTCGAAACTACAGAAGTAGTTGAAATAAGGGCTACCCAATTACTTCGTGAGTATGTCAATAACACTCTCGAAACCATGCATGTGGTGTTACTGGATGATTTGATGAATTGCGTGTTTAGACAAGGCCGTCTTAATGAGGCGGATGCACAATTAGTGGGTCGCATGTTAGCCGACGGCGAATCCGAAAAACCATCTGGAGCAACCGATGTGCAAACAGGGATATTAGCTCTTATGGAAGACAGTATTCGCTATGAACAGAAAAAACATCAAAAGCAGCAGCAACAACAACAAGAACGTCATCGACGTCGCGAAGGGATTGGTACAGATTTAAATAATAATACAAGCTCTGCGTTGGGTCCAGGAGTAGCTGAGGGATATGTAGGACTTGGTACAATACTTGATCGTGTCTACGACGACCCGACGAGTGATGAGGCGGTGCGAAATTATCTTCACTTTATTCCTCTTTGTGTGCGCACTGCACAAGAGCTAGAACGTCTGGATTACTGTTATGAATCTTTTCTCTCCAAGGCAACGCGCAGTATTAACGACTCGGTGACACATTTTTTGCGCATCTATGAAGCCTGGCGACGGCGGGCAGTTAGTGCTACAAGTGTTGCAGGAAGCAATGATGCAGCCACTGTTCGGGCAACAGAACTTCGTGCAAAAGAGTTGGCCTCAGTTATAACCTCAATTGATGAAACTGCTGCGTTATTACAACGTCCCGCATTGCGAGCGATGCTTAATGCTCTCTTTGCAGAACTGGAGAAAATAGTACGTAATGTGGATTATCTTATTAAAATGGTTCTTGTGGCATATTTTCCCTTTCTCTCTGACCTCATTACACGTCCAGGTACGTTTGATATAGATCGCTCCTCCCGTGAATGGGATATATCTCTTGCACCATTACGCCGCGCAGAGGAACTACAAGAACTTATCTCTGAGTCTCTCGCTGCGGTGCTTAGTCGTATGACATCAAAAACGAGTAACGAGGAGAATACCAAAGTTAACGCCCTTAAGAGAATCATGTTAAAGATTGATGTGGAAAAGGCGATTGCGGCAAGTGAGAAGGGACCTTGTTTACAAACTATAGTAGACACTATAGACATGGCCGCTGAGATGGTTTTAGGTGAATTCCCAGATACATCAGAAGACGATGTAATGGTGTGTCGTCGCGAACTAGGCAGTCAGCTTTCATCTATGGTCATGCAATCCTTTAGACGTGATGTGCGGGAGATGTATATGCAATGGGATATGCAGGTTTTAGCGTCGCAGTTGAGTTATCATATTGAGCTTATCTTTCGCGTTCTGTGTGATGCTAAAGAGGTGGAAGAAGATATCGGTGATGAGATTGCCCTGAAACCGTTTCTCAAGCAGAAAAATCTAATGGGACGCATGCAACGAACAGCAGAACTCATGGGTGCCGCAAACACCACTGATGGATTTCCCACTTTGGATAGGATGCTTTCATCGTACGATTCCACCTCTGGCCTTCCAACAATGATGGAGCAAACAGGACGGGTCTCCTTTAGTCTCGTCACGGCAGTTAAGATAGCACAGCGAGACCTTAAAAGGGCAAATGAGGGGCAAATGCGTCAGTCGAGTGGAGTAGGTAGTTCACGAGGCTCATCTGCGTTACTGAAGCAGGCAACAGCGTTGAAGAATTGGTTTGTTTTTACTCCAATGAATATTGTCACATGTTACGAGTGTGTGCGCCGATTTTATGATCGGTGTGGGGATAGAGCCCCGCGTTTCAGTGTAACAGCGAATAGTGACATTAAAGGTTTCTTTCGTCAGTTTATGCAAACAACATATGTACCCACACTACATATTTTTCATGCGCAACAACTACGTCGCCTTTTTGCAGACATGTCCGAAGCGGATGTGTTTGAAGAGGAGAATCCAACCACAGAGGCGGAGGCCACACGAGGTCGCAGTGCACAACACCTTGCTGGTAGCCCTATATCTAGTGCCTCTGCAAGCACGACAAACCGTCAAGTTGTGTCAGTCTCTAAATCTACAATAACCACAGCGCAACGACTACCACCACCACCACCACCACCACCACCTTTTGCGCAGCATCAACAGCAAGGGGTAACAATGGCAACATCTGCTGCTGCAGCAGCAACAACAACTGCTGAACCTCTGATGCATCATCAAAGGTGTCGTCAAGATGGTATCAAATGGCCAACAGTGACGGGCAGTGGTGGCTATCCTATACTTGCGTGTGTAGATTATGTTGGTAGCGTTTTGCAAAAAGTCGCTAAAATTATAAAGTCTCTTCCCGATGTCCTCGCTGAAACGGTGCTTCAGAATGTGGCTGAAACGCTTCTCACAGAGTTAACTACATTTTTGAAAAAGAAACAACAACGTATTACCCGTGGCTCACTGCATTTTAGGCTTCTTGACCCTGACTTTGAGGATGCTTTTTATGGTCGTACCAACTCACGCTGGAGTGCCTTACGCGACGAAGGTCAGCTTCGTCATGCCCATGATGCTATTGATGAGGACCTTTTTCGCTATTATGATTACTCCAATGACCAACGGACGAGTGGCCATCAGTACAATCAACTAACACGAGCTGCGCGCGATTTGGATGTCGCCCTCAAAGGTGAAAAAGGCACGATTGATGAGAACATTGGTTCAATTCCGCTTGATGAACTTTTACTAAAAGATGACAGTGTTGTTGTGGCCCTTGCCCTTATTTGCCACTCCACCGAGTGGCTTTGTACGACAGCACTCACTACCATTGGCCGAATCCGTGAACAAGAAAACACAGATTGGGCAGGTTGTATAGTTCCTGGTTCTACATTTTTGCGGATAGAAGACCGTTGGGAGAAATCTCTGTTAGTACAGCAAGATGATGCCTCTGGTTGTGCCTTGAGGCGACGACGAATAGGTGGACAACTAAGGCAGATGTACGCTCTTTCGCAAGCTTGTCTCTTTTTTCTCTCCATAGAGGCACGGTTGGCAGCTTTTCGCTTTATTCCCCAGTTACGAGATGAGTCGTATAATCTCATTGCAACAGCAAGTACAGCAGACACTTTTGTTCAAGCGTATAATAGACGCCTTTCAAATCTCTTCGCGCTTCTTAAACTTCATCTTCCCGAGAAAAAAGTGAAATATATCGCTTTTACAGTATCAAAACCACTTAGTGATCTTGTAGTTTTGGAGATTGCTCACCTTCGTGATAAGACCATATCACCAGCTGGACTCACTCGTCTCAAGGTAGACCTCCTTGCGATGGAAACGACACTGCAACTTGTCCTTCCCATGGAAGAGGAAGTTCGTGACGCGGTTCGACACTTTTTTATTCGTCCTGCTACTTTTCTGCGATATCTGCCGAATCGCGATGTGGTCAGTGACATTGTCTCTAGTGGAGATTATACCTTCTTTACTCTTGAGGAGCTAATGGAGCTTGTACGACTCGTATTTCGCGTCGATTCCGGGGCTACGGAAGAGATGATTGCACGCCAGATTGAAACGTTACACAAGAAAATAGGTGCACTCATTGAGGCGCGGCAGGTCACTGCAAAGTCTACCCAGATGCGCAGCACAGAATCTCAGTCTCCGCAGAACCTAAAAGATGCACCGCAAGCAAATAAGACGGGTGTATCAGTTTCAAACGTCCAACCCTTGCTCGCACAAGAGAGTGCTCTCAGTAAAGTTCCTTCCGCTACAACTACCTCCAAAGCTGTGGTGGCAGGACCCCCTGAATCCGAGGAGGAAGAGAAGGAGGAGGAAGAAGAGGAAGAAGAGGAAGAAGAAGACGAAAAGCCAGCAAGGAAAGATAATGGGGAAATGATTCTTCGGCCTGTTGAGCGGAAGGAGCATCACTCCCCTCGACATGTGGACCCTACGGTCGGGACAACCACAAAGCCTGTTGTAAATGAGCGACCCTATCTCAACCCGCATCCGCCCTCGCAAACACGACCTTCAGCGGCACCTCCTACAAGAAGAACCGATGAAGTTGCTCGCGGGAACGCTCCAAAAGTAGAAGAGGGAGACGAAGAAGAAGAGGAGGAGGAGGAGGAAGAGGAAGAAGAGGAAGAAGAAGAGGAGGAGGAAGAAGAGGAAGAAGAAGAGGAGGAGGAAGAGGAGGAGGAGATAAAGTCTGTTTTTAAAGCGGGACGAAATGTAAATCGCCAATAAATTTTTGGCGCACCTTTTTTGGTTTGTTTTTTTCTTGTACATTCGACCTTTTACTTCTTTCGTTTGTTTGTTTGTTTTTTTACTTTTTTGGTGCGTTTTTTTAAAAAATTATTTTATATATATTTTAGATATGATTTTGATTCTCAGTGGTGTTAAACCGTTGAGCTGTTCCCCTGGAAGCACCTGCTCCGTAGAAAATGGCAATTCCTCTTAGTTGGGTTCCGTTTGTATTGCCACGGACTCCTCGTTCCTTTCCTTTGACTTCCCTCACATCTATTTCCATCTTTTTATTTGTGCTTTACGAATTTACGAAAATAAAAATACACACACACATACATATATATATATATATATATGCTAGCCTTTTTTCACTTCAGGTGATCTTCGCAAAAAAAAAAATATATATATATACCTTGAAAGCTTTAATCTGCGTTTATACCTTTTTACTCCCATTTGTTTTTTCTGGATATTTTTGCATTCGACTTTTTTTTTGTTTCCTTTCGAATCATTCACTCTCTTATTAAGTATATATAGCTTCTACAAAGATTTTGTTTTAGTGCTTGTAAAAGCTTTTTATATATATACTTCCTTGGTCAGAACCTGCTGCTGTTATTTACTTGTAAGTTTATATGGCTGCACTTCATTCCTTTGATGGCCACTCACCGTTAACATTGCAATGTGGCAATTGCCGTCAGTTCGTTGCTTGTTGCCCTTGCTGCGGAGCGGCTAAATTTACAATCATTGATGGCGAAAGACCTCCACTGACGGCTTTTGATTTCTTCTACAACGAAAAGAGTTTAAATTTGGCAGCAGATGCAGTGAAAGGCGGAGCTGATGCAGGGGGGTGTTGGGCTCTCCGTCGCCGTGCTATTGCCGAGGCATGGCTTGCTTCAAGTGCGAATGTAAAGGAGACGTACGAAGTCGCCGCAGCCAAGCGAAGGAAGGAACTCGAGATGAATGTAGCCGCACCTCATCCCCGTGATGGCGATCCAAAGGCGCCATCACCTTCATCCTGTTCGGTAACCTCCGCATCGGTGTCCGTATCCTCGGAGTCGACCACTGCAACAACCACAGCAACAACCAAACCAAAAGTCATGGTCCATAAAAAGCATGAAAAGCCGTCAAATACAAGGCGAGACAAGGAGACATCAGATAAAAGTTTGAAGAAGAAAAGTAAGCATTCCAAAAAGAAGACGCCGACAGCGCATGCTCTATTTCGCCAGCGCTATCGCAATAAGTTTAAAACTTTTGGTGAACGAATGCTAGCATGGAACGCGCTAAGTGAGGCCGAGCGAAAAGCGTACGACGATAAAGCTGCCGCTCTTCGAGTGGCAGCTCAGAAGTAAATTCTTACAACTATTAATGGTGTCCATTTCTTTATTATTATTATATATATATATTTTTTTTTCATTATTATTATTCGGTTTTTTTTTTCCCAGATTTTTTTTTATTCTTCGCTTCTTCTAAGTTCACATGATTTTTTTTTTTTATCGTGAGTTTTACTCACTTTTGTTTTACAAAAATACATTTTATTACAGCTTTAATTTTATTCGGTTTTTTTTTTTTCCTCTATTTGAAAGAGATATTTATAGTGGATATTTGCGTGTATTAATATATATATGTGTGTGTGTGGATAGTTTTTTGTGCGTTGTTATTATGTGGCTGTAATCTTGTACTACGTTTTCGTTTGTGTTGGAAAAACTGTTTTAACTGTTTTGAGAAAGTTTTATTATTATTATTATTATTCGTTTTTTTTTATATTGCTTTTTTCCGTATTTTTCCTCTTTTTTTTTGTTCTACATAGAAGCTCCCATTCTTCTTTAAGAGGATTGTCAGCGAATTGCGCTTGGGAGTTTCATAAAATTTTGTAGTTTTTTTTTTTTTTTCCTGTTGTTACTTCTGTTGCCCCTCGCTCCTTAAATATATCTCTTCCTGAATGTCTGCTCCGTGCATACACAGTCCAGCTTCTCCGGCGAGTTCGTCCATGACCATGTATTTTGTTGTCTTTCCATGCAACGGGGAACCTATTTTTCACTCCAACCGAATTCCGCAGCGTCTTCTAAACGGTGTCGTGCATGATGGGGAGTCCCTTCCGTCTCCTGAATTGGATAATATTCTCTTCTTGGGTCCTCCGCATGTCGCGGATGAGGTGGCACAGCAGCGTCTACAGGATTTGGCGTTTCCTCTTGCATTCGGTATCAAAAGCGGTCCCACCCTTAAAGGGGGTATACGTCGACAAGAAGGTCCTCTATGGAGTGGGCGAGTGGAAACGGTGCGGAGCGCATGCGGGACGGCGCGATATCATCGTCTTATTGTGATCTCCAACTTTGTCGTTAGCGTCGCCTCCCGCATGAAGGGACTATCGACGATGCAAACAAAGCACGCTGCGGCAGCACTGGTGATCACATGTCCACCACAGACCTTATATTTTCAATTTCTTCTTGATAACTTTAGTAGCGTGGTGCGCAGCATGTTGCATGTCACACTTGCCTTTGCGATGAAAACGACGCAGTATTTCTTTACTCACATAAGTAGCAAAATGCCACAACGACAGCTAGTATCGAAATTAGAAGCTGATCCAAGTGCTGTGGCGACGTGTCACACTCTTCGTGCAATGCTTGTCAATGCACTCGCACACCGTCATGCTATTCCAAGACTTCGGAGTCATATGGGTGCTCTTACTGTTACATCACCACCACGTTTATTGAGGCGAAACAGACGCTGTTTTCCCACAAGGAAATGCACCGCCGCGGTGGATGAGTTGTTATTCGACGCCTTACGTTCCCTTTGGCGATATAGTGATGACTTTACTAGCCGTGTCATTGTTGGGTTTCTCTCACTTACAAACTGGGAGGGCTACGGCATTGTGCGAGAAACCCTAAATGGTGCTACTGCAAATACAGGGGATACATATGAATCCTTTTGGCATCAAATGAAGGAAGCGGAGGACGCTGAAGCGTCCGACTTGGAGTGTACCGAGACAGGTCGTAATAGTAGTTGGGCAGAACGTGAAACACCAGGTTGTCCCCTTTCAACAGAGCGTGTGGGTCGTGTTGTGGTGTTCGGAACAGATCCAGATTTGGCACGTTGCCTTCTTATTGTAGCAGCTTTTTTCTTTCGCGACGCACATGCTAGTCACTCCAATCGTTTCCGCCATATTCGAGGTCAAAACAGAAATCTATCGCGCACGGAGGTGAATGATTCTCTCGTGATGGAAGGAGGAGGTGAAGATGTGGTTTCTGGTAACTCTCCTTCCCCTTTTGCGGCTCAGGTTCTCTCATGTATGCATCCATCCTTGCCTGTGCAATGGATCAATGAGGAGTACACCCCAAGTCGTGTAGAGGAGCTTCTCTGCTCTCCATACACTGTCGATAACACGGTACTTGTTGTCGCACCGCGCACCATGGTGTGTCGCCGAATGCGTTTTAATAAAACTTTTACGTCGAATTCTATTCTCATTGAGCGGTTTGGCGAGGGTGAGACAACCATGCAGCCGATACAACCATTTAAATGCCGCCAGATTGGTGATGAGATGATTCAAGTGGATGATACAGTGCGTTTAGCAGTGCGGGAGGCATTGCAGTTGCAGGAGTGTAGCAGAGGATCTGTAAGTTGTGCAGAACTCCTTGAGGACTTTGCCGTTTGGGTCGCCCTTCAGAGCCGAACACGACGTTTGATTATGGCGCAGCAACACTCCCCATCCGCCTTGTCCGAGGCTACGGTGCCGACTACAAGAACAGCCTCAGCGACAGCGTCGGGAATTCCTATAAAAAATCCTATAAAAAATCAAAAGGAGGAAAGCCATGGCGTTGTAGAGATTGGCACATCGTACAATTCAGTGAACACATGTGCAAGCATATCCCAGTCGCCAAAAACGCTTGGCCTTCCTGCGTGGATGAGTAGCACTAATGGGAGGCGACGTGGCACAAGTTGTGACTCTTCCTCTCATTTCTCTCTTTCTACGGAATGCAATGGCTCTCGAGGTGGTGTTGGTGGTTGCGGTGGCGCAAATGTTTCAATGAATCACCTATGTGTCATATTTAATGAAAGTATTTTTATGAAAGGGACGACTGAACTGACCTCGCAGCTAACACGTTTTATAATGGAGTAGGAAAAAGGATGGAAAAAACAAAAAAGTTAGATGATGGTTTTCGAATAAAGAGAAATAATTATACGGAAGATGTACGTGAATGGGCCTGTTTACGTGTGTGCGTTTGTATATGTGTCTCTGTGAGAGGGTAGAAAAAGGTTTTTTTTTTTTTTGCACCGTTCGCAAACTTTTGAAAGTCAATATGACAGAAAAAGAAGAAAAATATATATATATATATATATATATATATTATTGCAAAGAGAGAAAAAGGGAATGTATGTGGGGACTTTTGCTATTTGTTTTGAATAGAATGAGAAGGACAAACCAATTGCACTAAAAAAAAGAAAAAGGATTTAAAGGAGCTCTGTTTTCCTAAAAAAAAACACTACGATAATGATAAAAAAAAAAATTACAAGGTAACAAAAGAAAAAAGAGGTAAAAATGAAACGATAAAAGTTATTCTTTTCTCTTTGTCCAAATACACGTATCACTTATTATGCCGAATTTTTTTTTTGATTTTGTTGCTGTTGTTAACTTCTCCTTTTCGTTTACTGTGCCTACCAGTTTTGTGTTATCACAAATTGTTGACATCGAAAATATCCTTTTGCGCTTTTTAAAAATATTTTTACCTTTTTTCTTGTGTTTGTAATCCTTTCTTGACGACGTTTTTTTTTTTTTTTGGGGGGGGGTATATATACATGTATTTATATGTGTATATATGAAATTCCCTCTTTTTTTTTTTTTTTACTGGACGTTTTGTTGTACTTTTTCCTTTTCACGCCTTGCTTGTTCACCCTATTTCATTACACCACATCTGTATTTCTCTTTTCGATTACCCCTCTTCCTTTCCACCTCTATCAGATTTTTACTTGTTTCTTTATATATGTATCTATATATATATATATATATATATATATATATATAGATTCATATATAAAGAATGAGGCTTTCTACCATTATGTTTTTTTTTCTTTTTCGGACTTCATTCGGTTAAGCCTCCGTCAGCTTCTTTTTTTACTATCTACTTATTAATTGCGTTCTTACTTGTATATATATATATATATATAGAGAGAGAGAGAGAGACATTTTTGTTGAGTGTGTCTACCAGATTGTGTCTGAAGTAATTAAGTTTTTATTCCTTTTTTTTTTTTCTTCGTATCAAATTTCTAAAATTTTTCTTTTCTATTTTTCTTTTTCTTTTTATTTTATATGTATTTGTTTGATGCCATAACGGTTCATGTATACCAACAACAAGCAGAGAATTGATTCTTATCGGGGTAACGGAATGCTTTCGTCTAGGCGTCTTCTCTCCTCTGGGGTCCAATCAGGATCTACGGTGTCATATCGACGCGGTAGTTATCAAATGATACCTAAAAAATACACAATAGGAAAACGCATTGCGGTTCGTAGTTACCTGGATCGTAATCGCACGGAGCTTTCTGACCGTACCTATATGCCGCAAAAAGTATGGTTTGAACCGTACATTCCCAAAACCTTTGAGCGTGATCATGAGGAGCATAGTTACAATTTTTACAATCTCGAAACCAAACTTATTTGGAAATCTTTTGATACCCCAGAACTGATTGGTATTCTTTTGCACGATGAAACATTGAAGGGTGCTAAACATCTTTACGGTGAAGAATTTCTTGACTCCGCTTTGCATTGGACGCGTGAAAGTCGCTATTGGCGTTGTATTGGTATAACCAAACCTTTTTATGATAAATCAACACTGCGTGCGCACTGTTGGCACGATCGTGGACTTCAAGTGGGTACATTGGTCCTTTCGCAAGCAATGCGACACGCCTTGATGGACCTTGAACGTGCCCTACGCCGGAAGGAGCTCGGTTTGTCACCAAACTATTTATGGGATCGATGGGGTCCTATTGGTTTTATTGATGGTGCGCGGTCAGACTTTTTGCCTCGATTTGATCACAATCCATACATTGACCCAGATGGTGTGGAGGTGACAGAGCTCGATGTGGCACCTTTTAACACACATGAACAAATCAAGGAGCGATATGGTGAGTTTATTGAACCAAATCTAATCCCGTTTGAGGGAGTCTTTATGTCCCCATCCCACGCCTCCCTCACATTGGACGATGTGCCGACCACGGAGGTCGTCACATTCTATCGTCAAATGCGTGAGCGTGATGGGACTCCTCTTGTTGTGGCGGCGGGGGTTGAAATCTCCCCAAGTGATATGCGTTCCCTCTTTTATTTGAGCGCTGACCCTACATGGTTTGATAAGGCAAAGCAATGCGAATCATGGGAGGAAGTGCAAACCATACTTTCCCCAATACGAAAGGAGTGTGATGAAAGGATTGAAGCCCTTCGACTGTTGTACAATACACGCGATGATGTGGACCGTGTGCGTCGCTTTTATGAAGAAAAATGCGGCTTTACTGACTTTATGTACACCCCAGATAAGACCATTACTGCTGCGGTGCTCTGTTACTTGCAGGCGTTGCGTTACATTTGTACGGAAACCGAATGGGGTGCCGCACTTGCTCGCGTCTCGACGGATGCGGAACGGGTGCAAATTGTTGGTAAAGATTCATTTGTCGTCTATAGACACATTGAGGACGCCATTCTCGATAGGCGGCGCCGCGCCTGGGCCACACGGTTTGCGGGTGAGGCGAATGAGGAGTCCACGTTGGATTATCTGCTCGAAAACTTTGGTCGACGCACGGAGCAGACACGCAATGTGGGCACCACTGGCACAGAATTTGACAGAGAACAGGAACCCATTGGACGACAGGTGCAGCGACGTGTCATTGATGCGGATAAAGCCAACAAACTTGCCGAGGTACGCCAACGGCGAGGAAAGATGTGGGCAAAAAAGAAGAGTGTCTTCGACTCCCTTCATCAGAAGCAGTTGCAAAACTTTACATATGGCGTACGTTAAGTAATTTCTATTTTTGCCTTTTTCTGGACTATTATTTCTTTCTTGTTATTGTTATTGTTGCGCTATTGCTCTTCTCTTGATGGGGCTGGAGACGGGTTGGGAAGCGTTATTTGATTGCGTTTATTATTGTTATTGCTTTGTGCATGCGTGGTGCCTCGAACAATACGTAGAAACACTAAAGTATGGATTTTCGTGGCTGTTTTTGCTCGTTTCTCCTTATTGATGTCGTTTCAAAAAAAAAAAAAAACTTCCATTCTAAAGGCGTATGTGGGGAAGGCAAGTCAAATGAGAGTAAGAAGGACGAAACTGAAGGTTTAGTGAGGACTACTATTGTTTTATACGGGTGATAACATTACTGACAATTTACATACAAAAATGAAAAAATAAAGAAAAGCAAAAAAAAAAAAATCATTCAGAAACACATTTGCACAAAAATGAGAATTCAGGATTTGCTATTCGTCTTTTTCCCCAATGTGATGTACTCTTATTATTATTATTATTATTATTATTATTATTATTATTTTTATTATTACAAAATCCATGTTTTTTTTCCATTTGAAGTGTAGAAAAAACAATTTATGATACTTTTTTTAATTCCTATCTGTTTTCATCTTCTTTTTTTTTTTCCGTCGCTTGGACTATGACTTCAGGAAGTAAAGTAGGGGAGATAAACAACAAAAAATTTGAACCGCGACAAACTGTATCGCGCACACACACGAAAAAAAAAAAAGGACAAAGAAATTTTTAACACACATACAGACACACAAAAAGTATATATATATATATATATATATATATATACATATATCTTTATATTAGCAAATAGTACTTGCAGCAAAAAGAAGAAAAAGAGGTGTTACATTTTCTTTGCGATTTTTTTTTTTTAGCCGATTTTTGTTCTTTCTTCCGTCGCTTCATTTGATCTTCTTTAAGTGAAATTTCAAGTTTGTCTTTTATTTAGTATCTTTTTTTCGCTGAGTAGTCTTTGTCTAGGCCGATTTCTGCTTTGTCGTAGTGTTGTGATTCTTTTGAATCAAACTGTACGACAAAATCAAAACAACCAAACCACAAAAAACCAGCACACACACACGAAACAACAGCAACAACAACAAAAAAAGAATCCCTATCAGAGATCCACGCATCCGCTTCCTGTTTGAGGCTCTCCGCATAGCACGTGCCTTTTTAGCCATTTGTTGCAGTCATGACATCGCATGCGTCCGCCCCTCTACTCGGTCGCCCGCGGCGTCCGCAGAATCAGCATCATCTCCCGCCGCTACTTGTGCAGCCGACGCCGCCGAGCGCCGGGCGTCCTCTTTTGGCGCGTCCGGTGCATCCCGCGCTGCGCATGACGAGCGCCTCCGCCTCGCGCAACTGCTGCAGCGTCGGCGGCGCGGAGGACCGTCGGCGCGACGCGGTCAGCTACGCCGTCGCGCATAAACTCCCCAAACTGCTAAACGACATGTTTAACGCCCTCCTCCGCGAGCGCCCGGCCGACGACGTGGACGGATGGATGCTGCGATGGTTCGAGGCCGCCGCCACCCCCGCGGCGCGACAGACGGGCGTTACCTCCCCGCCGGATCGCCCCACTCGGCCGAACTCCCCGCACAGGACGGGCGGCACCGCGCAGTCGATGGCGTCGCACGCCGGGCGCCACACGCACCCCGCCGGAGAGGACGCGCCAACGCGAGGGGGGGACATCCACAGCAAAGGAAGAAGCACACAAGTGATGGATAGCAGCGGAGGCGACGGGTGTGCGCAGGCTAAACCAGTGTAGAGGAAAACACACCGCGCCGCATAGGGACAACCACAAAAGGAACAAAAAGGGAAGAAGAGAAGAGAAGAAAAAGAAGAAGAAAAAAAGAGGGAGGGGAAAGGAAGGGGAACGTTAGTGGACTTCATTGAGGAATATAATATATAAAAACAAAAAGGGAGACCAAAGAGGAATTGCATGTATCTATATATATATATATATATATATATTTATGTATATATAAATAAATAAATATATATATATATATATACATAAATATATGAAACGTTTCGTATATTACAGCAGTAAAATGTGTATTTTTCACTTTTTCGTTGCGGAGGTTTTTTATGTTACGAACGTCATTCCGAAAAGCAAAGCAAATGCAAAGGATGAGAGGAAGTGAAGTGATACGATGTTATCCCATTTTATTCTTATATTTCCTTCATCGTTTTTTGATTCATTTTTCTTGATTCTTTGTGCTCGTGTGTTTTTTTACTTTATTATTATTTTTTTTTCGCTTTGCTTGGTTACACCTTGGTCAGAAAAAGCAATTTGGAAACCTTTATATATATATATATATATATATTTACATGTATCCCTGTCATCTTTTTTTTTTTTCTCTTTGGTGTGATTGTTGTTGCCTTTTGTGTTTTTCTCCACGGAAAGCAACAGAAGTTGAATGCCCTAGTATGCTTCCTATGACTTTCATTATTTCGTTGTTGTCGTTTTTTTTGCATTTCTTTTTTAGTTATTGTTTTTCCATGTTTTTTTTTGTGTGTGCTTTTTGTTTTGTATCAATATCTTTTTGACGGAGCTGATTCCTGTAGTTTGCGTCACCAAATAACTGAACCTATGGAAATATATATATGTGTATTTTCTTCGCGAAAGGTTAATACAAAGTGACTGAAATCTTGATAAAAAAAATACGAACAACAACAAAATCAATTTCCTAAAGAAAATTTAAAGAAAAGAGAAAAAAAAAAAAAAGAAGACACTTTGGTAAGCAGAGAAGCTTTCCTGTGCATACTGAATAAAGGGTCGCGGTCTCTTTTTTTTTTTTACATTTTTTTTTTTTTTGCTTTTGTTGTATTGCTAAGAAAATGAAAGTGAATCCAAAGGATAGTTTTTCCGGTTTTCTTTGTCATTTTTTTTTGTTTTTGCTCCAACGAATATGGAGTTTAGGACATCATTTGTTGTAGTGGTGACAACTCCTTCATTGATGTATTTGCGTGTTATCATTGTAAAGTGGGAAGTAATCACTTTGTTGCGGTCGAGAGATTTGTTGGGTGAGGTACACAAGAAAAGTGAAGGAATGAGAAAAGACATTCTTTTTCTTTTTTTTTTGTATTATTGTTTATGTTTTATTCCCTGCAACAAAGAAAAAAAAGAAGGAAGAAAGGAGAAACTTATCGCTTTTTTATTATACGGACCCTCCTGCAATAGCCGCCTATGTTTCTTTTTTTTTGCAAATAATGTTTATTGATTTCCCCCCCCCCTCTTTCTGTGCATTCATTTGGTTGTGGCTAGTACATATCGGCTTTCTGTTTTGTTAGTCATTTGTCACATCATTTTATGCCTGATTTCTTCCTTTGTTTACCCTCTAAACCTCTCTCACGCACGAATAAGCAACAACAACAACAACAACAAAAAAGAATATACATATATTACTATATTTATTTATGAATGTATGTAATGCAAGAAGGAATTGCTATACAATCTATGTTTCTTTTCATTTATTGCGTTGCCTATTGACCTTGCTGCTTATACTACTTACTTTTGCCATTCTTTTATGTCTAAATTATTAGATTTTTGTTTTTCCTTGTTTTGTTTACATTACATGTGTATTTCTTACAAATTATTTTGAGTTCTTATTTAGTGTTTGCATTTTTTTTTACTTCTTCTTTTTCTGTTGTCTTTCTTTTTTCGCCTTTCTTTTTTTATTTCGTGTATAAAACACACATTAGAAGTGACGTAAGGAAGTAAGTGATCTGTGGTGGGAACCTCGAAGACCTTTTTTGTCCACACAGACACCCCAATCCTCAAGAAAGAATATATATATATATTAACGAGTGCGTCCAAACGTCTTTTTTTTATTTTTAGAAGCACTATTGGCTTTGCTTTCTCATAGTGCTTTTCAGCACAAGAGAGTTATAGAGTAGGAGAAAAAGAAATTAGAAAAAAAAAAGGAAAAAAAAAAGGAAAAATCACACGAAAAAGGAGAAGAGGAAGTAATCTTGTTAAATAAAGAAAAAGAAAAGTACTGAGAAGACGACAATAACTACAAAAGGAACATTTTATTAGAATTTTGGTTGAATATTTTCGAGAAAAGAAAACAAGAACATCAACCAGTCTTTTTCGTTTTGACAGTCATAACAGACACACGCACACATACACACACAACGAGAAGTAAAAAAACGAAGAATAGCAGCGGCAGCGACGAGAAGAAGGCTTACATAGGAGATTGACAGAAGAAGGCATTTTCCTTGTCAAGGTATTGAGCACCACGGATGGATTCTGCGTTGGTGACTTGTCATGATGTGAACGCCCTCGTCGCCATTTGCTCCATTCCCGTGGAGAAGGAGATTACCTCGTTGAAGCAGTGCTCCTCTAGTCTCTTTGTGCTTCTCTACCAGCGCCTCTTCAACTGCACCATCACCAACATCGAGAGCTCCCCGTACACCTTGGAGCAGAAGAAGTGGAACGTGACGTGTGTCCTGTGTGAGCTTCAGGGCCACCGTGGCATTGATGTCTCCCACATTGACGCGGAGCAGGTGGTGCAGCTGAATGAGCTTCACATCAGCCGCCTCATCTCCGTCTTTCTCCGCATCGCCCACGGCATGACGCCGCACAGCGGAGCCGAGACGGACGCGCCGAGCGTCGCCCCCCCGGCGCGCGCCGTCCTCGCCGAGCGGCCGCCCCCCCACGCCGCCGACGACGAGGACGGCAGCGAGGCCAACGCGGAGGCGGAGGAGGCGGAGGGGATCGCGACGAGCCAACTCGTCAAGGCGTGGAACGCGGAGGTCATTCTCCCGCGGGAGCGCAGACGCGCAAAGGACGCCGCGTGGGCCGACGTGTGGGAGCGCCTCACGCACCTCGACGGACGCCTCGCGCAGACCGACGCGTCCCGCCGCCCGCACCAACAACAACAACAACAGCAACAGCAGCAGCAGCAGCAGCAGCAGCGGATGCGGCGGGTGGGGCGGCGGCAGGAGGAGGTGTCCTCCGCCCAGCTGCGCAGTCTCGCCGCGAACACACTCGCCGCCGACGAGGACACGCGCCGGCAGCCAAAGCGCGCCGTGGACTACACGCGACGCGATGAGAAGATCGAGCGGCTCCGCTCCATTCGGTTTATGGACGACCTCCAGAAAGAGGTGCGGCGGCGCATGGTGCAGCACCACAGCGATGCGACGCGGGAAATACGCGAGGAGGTGCGCCGCGCACTGCGACAGGATCACCTCGAAAAACTCGAGCGAAAGCGACGGATTAAGGAGGAGGACCAAAAGTACCGAAACGCGTACGCCGCCATCCTCGCCACCGCGTGCAATGACCTGCGCGGGGCGAATGAGGTCATGCTGGGACGAACGAGAGAGTTGGCGGAGTACCAATACCATTCTCTGCGTGAAAGCCGTCGAATGTGTCAATACATGAAAAAGGAGAGTAAAGAGAGACTGCGACGTGACCTCATGCGCTACGCCAGCACCGTGACGGGGTGGCAATCCCAATTCGCTGTATGAGTGCGCAACAAGGAAACAGAAAGAAGAACAAGAAGAAATAATATTATCATTATTATTATACATCGTTGCTGTTCGTGGTGATGTTCAGTTGTTATCTTTCTTTCTTCTTTCTTTCGTTTTTTTCCTATTTACAAACAGTTGGTCGTTACTTCTCCGTTTTTTTTTTTTCATTATTATTATTAGTATTACTATTATTATTATTATTACTATTATTATTTTTTCGTCATCCCCTTCTTCACACCCCACTCTGCGTATGCTTTTCCAGCTTTCCAGCTTTTTCTTTTTCTTTTTTTCTTCTACACTTTATTGTACACTGTATCAGTCAAGGCTGGCCGTTATATGCATTTGAAAAAAAAAAAAAAATAGTGAGACAGTCCGTGTTTTTATCCAACAAATTAAGAAAAGAAAAGAAAAAATATTGTAAAAGTGTATTCACACTAAGAAAAAAAAAAAAGAAAGGAGAAAGAAAAGGGCTCATCTCAGTTATTGTACCCCTATTTTATTGGTCTCTTTCAACAAACCTTAAAAAAAAAAAATAGAAAAAAGAATGAAAAAAAACGTGTCAAGAAAAAAAAAAAAACATGAGACTGTTGAAATCTATTGAAAAAAAAAATACCAAGTTACATACATACAAATAAATTGATGTCTTCGCATTGCAGTCACAGCATTCACTGTGTGACGTTTATGTGTGTCTGATTTGTCCTTATTTATGTTTATTATCATTACCTTCCATTTTCCCACCATTCTTCCATCTCCACATATATCTCTCCAAGTGATTGCACAAATGGCGTCCCATGCGTTGCCGCGTGCGCGTCGGACGTCGCGGGAGCCGCACACCATAGGCGGCGGTGCGTTTCTCGAGGCGCGTCCCTCTCCCGTCCTCGACGGCCCCGCCACGCCGCCCTCCTCCCTGCTGCAGCAGTACAGCAGCGTCGGGCCGCCCCTCTTCGGCCTCGCCTCGACGGACACAAGCGGCGCCGCGCCGTTTCCGCCGTTTCCGCCGTTTCCGCCCGCGCATTGGCTCCTCGCGGCGCGCGATGTGCCGTGGATGCCGCCGCCGCCCCTTCTGCCCCCCGACAACGCCGCGCTTTGGCCGTCCCCGCGAGATATTCCGCTCCCATCCGCGTTTCCGCTGCCGCCCGCCGCGTTGCCGCCGCCGATGTTTGGCTTTCCGCCGCCGCCCCCGTTTGCGCCACCCGCACACGGGGAGACGACGGGATGGGGGGAAAACCATAACGTCCCGTCCCCGACGCGACACGCAAAGCCCATTCGAAAGCCAACACCAAACCAACGAAACACAAAGCCAACGCCAAACCCACTAAAGCCAACGCCAAACCCACCAAAGCCGACGCCAAACCCACCAAAGCCGACGCCGAGGTCCAACCCGGGGCCAACGCCCCCCCGGAAGGATTTCTACGCCGCCGCGCGCGCTTTACGGGGGGCGGCGCCAAAGTTGGAGGACGCCCTCATAGACCGACGCGAGGCGCCAAGGAACGGCGCGCAGCGTCGGGCCGCAAGTCGCCCAAAGAAAGGCGCCGCGTATGGGCGTGAGGTCCCCATCCGCGAGGCGCGCGTGGGGGAGTACCTCAAAGGCATTGAGGATCTCTATCAGCGATTGCGGGAGAGTTACGCGGAGTTTCAGCGCGATCCGTCGCGGTTTGTGCGCGACACCGCCGCCCTCCGCGAGGCGGCGCGTACAAACGCCAAAAACTCCTCCGCCGTTTCGTGTCTGTTAGACGACACACACGAGGCGAGGCGCGTGTCTCCCCCTCCGCACGCTTCGCCCACCTCCCGCGAGTCCCAACGGCTGCGGGAGGAGTTAATGCGACTGGAAACGCAGTGGCAGCGATTGGAGGAGCTCAAACGCGGCGTCACGGGGGAGCGGGGGGCGGCGCCGATGGAAATGCCACAAGAGGAATCCAAAATAAGAGACATGCCCGCCCCCACACGCCGCACAGGGATGTCGGATGGGCGGCAAAAGGGAAATGGAAAGGTAACGGACGCGCCATCGCGCGGCTCCACCCCAAGTGGGGCGGTGAGAAGCCGAAGTGGCAGTAGTGTGGGGAGTCGAGAACCATTTACGCGGGAACGCGTGCTGGGTCTGGTGCGTGAGCGAAAGGCAATGCTCGAATAGAGAAAGAGAAAAGATGGCGACGAAGAGAAAAAGGGAAAGGAAGAATGCGTGAATGCACACACTTACAGAGAGATGAAGGAAAGAGTAGAAGAGAAGCAAAGTACACGAAAGCGGAAAAAAAAAATTCTACTTAAAAAAGTGTTTTTGTAACTTCTTTCTTCAACGGTTGTTCTTTGATATATATATATCTATATATATTGTTGTTGTTTTTGTAAATGTGAGTGTGAGAATCTCCTTTTCATTTTTTTCTTCGTTTTCTATTTTATTTGTATCGAAGAGTACTTTTTTTTTCTCGTTTGTACAGATACACGTTTACATACACATATTTATATCTTCTCGTGTTAGTATGTTGGGTTTTTTGTTTGTATATCATTTTGGTTATATACATATTTATAACCTTTGTAAAAAGTTTTATTTTTGACTTTTGTTGATTATTCTTACGTGAAACTGTTTGTGAGGCTTCTAGCGACTTTTTTTTTTTCATAGCTTTTGCCTTTGTGATATTACTCTCTCCCTTTTAAATATATATACGTATATATATATATATATATATATATATATGTGTGTCTGTATTGCGCATAATATGAACCTTTTTCTACTTTTCATCTCTTTTTTAAAAAAAACTTTTGTGTGTATATAGTCTGCTATTTTTGATTATTCTATTATCTTTGTTTATTTGTTTATCATTACGAAAAGTTTTTTTTTGTTGTTGTTGTTGTTCCGCCGGGACGAGCGGAGTAAGTACGACAAGGGTAAAACTCACACACAAGTAAGAAAAAGAAAGAAACACCATATTTTTTGTCTTTGGTTTCGCATACTTGTTGCTTATCCCCAGTTAAATTAACCGGAAAGGAAAAAAAAAAGAATAATAAGTTTTCATATTTTCATTTGTGCGATGGAGTCGGCAGCGAATTTACCCACTCCTGGTGAGATGCATGAGCGGTTTCGACGTGATGGCTATTTCCTTCCCACCGGACTTCAGCACTTTGGGGTGGTGAGTGATGTGACCTTCCCGGCCGGGCTCTCCCTGCGGGAGCGTTATAACGCCCCGTTTGTGATACTTCCCATCTCCTTCGCAAACTCCGGTGAGGTGTTGGAGGGACAGACCCCACTCGCGGCGTGCGCGGCGGCGGCGGGGGAGCCGACTGCGTTTTTAGCGGCCATTCAACACACGTCCGATTGGGCCCCAAAGACGATTGGTGCGATTCGCCCGGACGCCTGGCGGGACGCGGCGACGGCGGCGGCGGCGATGGCGGAATTGCGTCTCGCGGCGTTTCTCGGCCTCAACGCCGCGCTCGTTCCGCTCCCAATGGAAACGCCGGAAGGCGCGGCGTTTAACCGCGCGGTGCAAATCCTCTCCGCGCACCTCCGCAGCGGACGGGCGACGGCGCTTTGGGTGCATTGCGACGCGTCCTCCTCCGCCCACCGCGTCGCCTTTACGCGATTGCGGCGGGCGCTGCTTTGGGGAGACGCGCCCCCAACAGACGTCGCCGCCAGAGAGGCGATTCGCCCCGACGCGCTCCATCGCGTGGCGCCGTTTTTGTACTTTGGGAACACCTTTGGAGCGCTGCCGACGGATTGGTTGGGGGAGACGGTCGTGGCGTTTGCGGTGCCGCCGATTCAGAGTTTGGCGCGCGTGCAGAGCGCCGACCCGGACGGGAGCGCGCCGTCTGCGCTGAGAGTCCCTTCCGATGTGATGCCGCTGGAGACGGCGCTTTGGGCCACGCCGCAACCGCCTTTTCTATCGCTTGTGGCGTTTATCGTCGAGTTGCTGCGTCGTCGCGCCGCTCCCGCCTTTACGGTGGATTTTTTTCTTGACAGATACGCCATGTTGAGTCAACTGCACGCACAGCGCGTGGTGGATGAGCCGAAGGACAGGTTTGCCAACTTTGAGGATGTTCTGCAACTTCCGCTCCAACCATTGGGACACATGCTGCCGAGTGGGGTGTATGAGGTGTTTGAGCAGGACCGTGTGAAGTACACGCAGTACGGCGTGGCGCTTCGTCGCTACTTCACCCAATGGGCGCAGTGCGGCGGGACGCACAGTCACGCCAAACTCTGTCAGCGACACGTGCGGTCTTTCCCCGCCGATGACGCGGCCCGCGTGGTGCTCCTCGGCGCGGGTCGGGGGCCTTTGCTCGGCGTCTGCCTCGCCGCCGCCACCGACGCCGGGGTTCGCGTGCAGCTCGTGGCGTTGGAGAAGAACCCCGAGGCGGCCGACTTCCTCCGCTACCGCCTCCACGCCGAGGCGCAGTGGCGCGCGTGGTCGGCGGTCTCCGGGCATCGCGTTTCCATTCACTGCGTGGACGGCCGACGCGCGACGCCCGTGTCCCTCGCGGCCGACGGGGTCCCCGCGCCGACCGACTGGGGACTGTGCGATCTCGTCGTGTCGGAGCTGTTGGGGAGTTGGGGCGACAACGAGCTGAGCCCCGAGTGCGTGGACGGGCTGCGCGCGTCCCTCGCCGCGGCGCGGGCGGCGGCGGGTTGGCCGGCGAATCCCCGAATGGTTTCCATTCCGCGCGCGTACACCGCGTGGCTCGCGCCGCTGCATTCGGCCAAACTCGAGGAATCCGTCGCGGAGGCGTCCATCGCCGGGCTCACGGTTTGCCCGCGTTGGTGCCCCAACCGGCACGCGGCGCTCTTTCACTCCATGTTTGTCAGCAATGTCTGCCGCGGCCACGCCATCGCCCCCCCGCAGCCGTGCTGGAGCTTCTGCCACTTTGGCGCGGCGGAGACGGACGTGGGGACGGAGCGGGACGCGGAGCTGCGCTTTCGCCTCGCCGCCGGGGGGCGGTGCAGTGGTTTTGTTGGCTTCTTCGATGCCGTCCTCTTTGACACCGACGCGGACGGTTTGCCCCCGACCACGCTCACCACGCTGCCGAATGGGCGGACACGAAATATGTTCAGTTGGTTTCCCGCTGTGTTGGCGATTGGCCCGAAGGATGCGGTGGAGGTCGAGGCGGGGGACGTACTACGCGTCACACTCCAACGGCGTGTGGCGGCGGAGGAGGAACGGGTTTGGTACGCCTACGCATACGAACTCTGTCGGGGGGAGGAGGAACACGTGATGCACAAATCAAGTGCTGTGAATGAGGGCGGTTGGGCCGCCTCCGTGCTGCTCTCTGCTTGAGGTCAGACAGGACTGTTTGCTGTTGCTGTTGGGAAGTGAAATTGGGGGAGGGGTGCTTGAATTTTTTATGCACAGGTGTACATATATATATATATATATATATATATATGTATATATAAATGTATAAATATATAGATGACCCTCTTTGTCTACCTAACCTTCGCCAACGGGAAGAATACCAAACAAAAACATTTAAACAACAGCAACAACCACAAAAGCAAAAAGGAAGCAAAAGAAAAAAAAAGATATAATAAAAAATTAATGGAAAAAAAAAGATACAGTAAAGTACAAGCTGGCACGTAGTTAAAAATGTATACATATATATGCATATTTATGTATGTTTGTGTGTTTTTTTTTAGTGTGTTTAGCTATCGTTTCTCCTCAGTATCCATTGCATTTACGTTATTACGAACGGACAGGATTGTGTTCTTTAAAAAAAAAAAAATCCTGTTTTTTTTTTTTTTGTATTTCTTGCCTTGTTATCTTTTTTTTTGTTTATGTCGTTTTACTTTTTTCGAGTGAATTCCTGTTATTTACCTTTTCCTTAAAATTTGAGAAGAAAAATAAATGAATTTTCGTAAAGAAGGTGAGAAAGGTGAAATAAGAAAATAGGCTGATGAGGAAATTTTTTTGTTTTCTTCAAATTCCTTACATTGAATACAAAAAAATTTTTTGTGTGTGTTCTTAAAGTTACTGTTCAACGATTGTATGAATATTAGTACTGTTATGAGGTTTACGGTTTTTGATTTTCATTGTTATTGTTAACCGAGTGAAAAATTATTACTGTTACTTTTTTTTGTTTACTGTTTTTCTTTTTATTTTTTGACAAAAAACAAAAGGAATACTTAAACCGTACAAACGCACACAAAGCGGAGACGGAGAGAGTGCTCTTACATTTTTGTGTAGTGTGTGAGCTCAGTACTTCCTAGAAAAGTACCAACACAACAACAACAACAACAAGAAGAGAAGTAAAGGAAATTTTCCATAAAAAACATTTGTTTTTTATTTTCCTTTCCTTTTCTTTCACTTTTTTTTTGTTTTGTGTGTGTTCTTTTGTAGTATCTTTGGTGACCCTTTCTTTATGCCTCGCTTTTACACCCCCCGTGAGATTCGCGCGCACTGCTTCGAGGATGACGCGTTTGTTTCAGCAAATGGCAAAGTGTTAGACCTCACGCCCCTCATTTTGCGCTACCAAGGCACACGTCACGCCTCGTTGGTGCAGCCCCTCATTCGCGCCGCTGGAACGGATGTGTCGCATTGGTTTGACAGCAAAACGGGTGACTTACGCACATGCGTGGATGCGGAAACGGGATTTCGCACATATGCCCAACCATTTGGTCGCTTTGCGCACCTCCCGACGGTGCTTCCCGATAGTCACATTGATTTGGACTACGAGGAGCCGTGGTGGCGGGATGCGCAGTTTGTGATTGGGGAACTCACCCGAAAAACGCGTCGGATTCGGATTGTGAATACCCTCAATGGACACGAACACACCCTCGAGGTGTGCGCGGAGGAAACGCTTAATGAGATTGTGCAAACCCGATTCCTCGCGGTGAATGCGCATGCCTTCAGCTACACATGGCGCCGACTCGATCCGGTGGCGCGGGATTTGGATATGACAAAGACACTCGACGAAAACGGCATCGTGGATGAATCGGAGGACTTTGAGTCACTCGGACTCAACGCGGATTATTACATTCCGGCTATTCACCTCTACTACGACGACGACCTTACCGAGGCGTAGAGCGCGCGTTGGGGCTCGTCGCTTCTCTTGTTTGATGTGTGAGGGAGTGTGTGCAGGCGTGCTGTGAGACTGTTTTCGGTGTTGGTGATGTAAAGAGAATGAAAAACGGAGAAAGGGAAAAGGAATGAAAAGAAGAAAAAAAGAAGGACATATATATATATATATATATATATATATATAGAAATGAAGAAGAAAAAAATCAAGTGAGTTGAAAAATGCATTTGATATTTTTTTTTTCTGTTTGTACTTTTTTTAAAATATTTTTTCTTTTAGATTCCAATCAATCCGTTCAAACCCATGTGATTTCCAAAAAAAAAAAAAGTAGTGGAAAATCCAATTTGGTGTTGGAGAAGTAAAAGGAGAGTTTCTTTTTTTTTATGTAATGAATGTTTTGGTTTACGACTGTTATTGTATTGAGTGTGTATCTTCGCTTTTATATATATATATGTTTGCGTCCTGTACTTTAAAGAAAATGTTCTTCTTTTTTTCTTGCTTCGTTTTTTTTTTTTGACATCCTTTCTTTTTGTTCGTTTTTGCATGAGATTGAACTATAAAAATATATAAGATAAGAGGAGTGCGCGTCTGTTTGGATTTTGCTCACTTAAAAAAATTAGCCTAAAAAAACAACAACAAGAGAAGATTGAAAATAAAGAGGTGTTCACTCATAAATATATATATATATATATATATATATATATATATATATATTTCTTTTTTTATATATACATATCTTTTTAAATCAAAACGAATACAAAGAAAGGCATTTGGAAGATAATAAAGAGAAAGTATTAAGCTAATTGACGTCTTTCGCACATACAAACAAAACGACAAAAACAAAACGAAAAGGAAAATAAGACCTAAAACTCTACACCACGAACAAAAACGACAAAAATACTTTTTTTTCTCATTTTTTTTTTTGTTTCCTAAGCAGTAGAAGTATTATCTACTCTCTTCTACCCTCCTTCTTTGAACTGTTATTATTGTTATAATGCGTTGTGGTTTACTTCGTCGCACGCCCCTCTCCCTCTCCGTTCCCCTGCAGGACGCCCTGTTGCAGGTGCAGAAGGTGTGGAATATGGACTTTGCCGGCGCCCCGACCACACACGTCCTGACCTTTCACGATATCCCCGTCCCATCGGCGCCGCTCTATCACATTCTCGACCTCGACGGGGTTGTGGTGAACCCCGAGGATGAACCCGTCCTCTCGATGGAGACGGCGGTGCGCATGATGACCTCCATGCTCCGCCAACGCGCGATGGACCGCATTCTGCTCGAGGCGCAGCGTCAAGGCCGCATCTCCTTTTACATGACGGCCTTCGGGGAGGAGGCGACCGCCGCCGGCACCGCCGCCGCCCTCGCCGCGCGGGATGAGGTGTTCCTTCAGTACAGAGAGGCGGGCGTCCTCGCGTACCGCGGCTTTCCGCTTCGGGCGATGATCGCGCAGTGTATGGGAAACCGCGAGGACCCGCTGAAGGGGCGGCAGATGCCCATTCACTACGGCTCGCGGGAGCACAACGTGCATATGGTGAGCTCCCCGCTCGCCACCCAAATCCCACACGCGGCCGGCGCGGGGTACGCGTTTCGATTGGAAAACGAAGCCGAAACGGATCCGTCGCGTCGGCGGGTGGCCGCCGTCTTCTTCGGAGAGGGCGCCGCGAGTGAGGGGGACTTTCACGCCGGTCTAAACTTCGCCGCCACAGTGGGATCGCACACGGTCTTCATGGTGCGCAATAACGGGTACGCCATTTCCACCCCGACACGATCGCAGTATCGGAGCGATGGGATTTTGGGGCGTGGGCTCGCCTATGGCATTCCCGCCGCCCGCGTGGATGGGCACGATGTGTTGGCGGTTCTCCGAACGGTACAAAAGGCGCGGGAAATTGTGCTCGAAACGAATAAACCGGCGCTCGTGGAGGCCATGACGTACCGCGTCTCGCACCACTCCACCTCCGATGACAGCACCGCGTACAGGTCGAAGGATGAGATGGAACACTTCTCCGAAACCTTTGCGCCGATTCGGCGTTTTGAGAAGTATCTCGTGCGGAAGGGTTGGTGGAGCCCGGAGAAGTCGGAGGAGGTGGAAAAGATGACACGAAAGGAGACACTGCAAGAGTTGCGACGTCAGGAAAAGCTCCCAAAGTGGCCCGTGTCTACAATGCATGAGGATGTCTATCACGTTATGACACCCGAAATGGAAGAGGCACAGAAAGAGTTGAATGAGCACTATGAAAAACATAAGGAGACTTATGATGTAGTCCACCATTAAGCGAAACAAACAAACAAGAACGCGCACACCCACACACACAAAAAAAAAAAAAAAAAACTGTATCTTTATGGAAAAAGAAAAAGAATACGTAAATGTAAAAGTTCGAAAACGACGTGTATCGGGTGGAATGTTTTCTTTCTTTTGTTTCTTTTTTTTTCTTGTCATTTTTTTTTTTTGCTGTTGTTGTTTGTGAAGTGCTAACGCGATTACTTTTTTCCATGTCGTGTTACTTTCTGGTTGTGCTTGTCATCGTTTGAGAGGAGACGAACAAAGCAAGCAAATAAAAAGATCTTTGACATACTATATGAGAAAGCGCATTGACGAGGTGATGAGAAAGACCGTTTCTTATGGTTCTCTTTTTATTATTATTATTGTTATTATTTTCCCTGTCTTTGTGTGAATGTCCACGTTGCGTCACCATTGCATCTTTTTTTCTTCAATCCTGATGAAGGTCATATTAGTGTGTTTTTTAGTCTTTTTTTTTCGTTTCTTTTTTTTTTTTTTGCTTCGTTTCCTTTTTTTACATACCTTCTGCGACTTGTGCAGTCTTCAAATCGAAACGCCACTTTGTATTATTGAATTGATGAATGAGATTTTTGTCCGGAAACAATACGAATATGCGAGAATACTCAACATATATATATATATATACGAAAAAGAATAGATATATATACATATGCGTACTACGTTTTCCGTTTGATTCATTACTTTTCGTATTGTTTGAAAACTTTATGTATTTTTTTTTCCAATTATTTATGTTTTCCCTCTTTTATTATTATTCCTTTTTTTTCCCACTTTCTTTTTCTTTGCCCATGAGTCATTAAAGTATTTTTTCATATTCTCCCCTCTCCCACCCCCACCCCTCTTACTCAACCCCTCCACATCTGCAAATACACACACACATCTAAAAGAAAAATATAATTACATCACCTTCTCTTATTATTATTATTATTTTTTGTTTGTTTGTTTTTGTGTGGTCCCTTACGGTTTCATGTCTCAACGTTTTCGTGGCCGCTCGTACGCGTCGCTTTTGCGCAAACTTCCGGCGAATCTCGTCGTGTTCGACGGGCATTGCCTCATGTGCCAGGCGCGCGTGCAGTACGTGTTGGAGCGCAACTTTTCATACTTTAATCTCCTCGACTCCACCCACGCCATGGACCAGGAGCGACTTGAGCGAAACAAGATGCTGTTTTGCACCTTCGACTCCGTTGAGGGGCGTGAAATCCGCCGCCACTTCCCGTCCATCGCGCGCGACGCGAAGGCGGTGGTTTTGGTGGAAAAAGTCCCCTCACAGAGCGCCGCCTTTTTGGCGCGTGCGACGCGTCGCGAAACGAGGCGAAGCGGAGACGCCTCCCCTTTAGCGGACATCACCGAAAAGGGTTTGAGGGAAATGGATATTCGCGTCTCCGTGAACTTCACCGCCGTTTGTCGGATTGTCATGAAGGTCGACCGTTGGCTGCCGCGGACGGTGGCGACGTTGTTGTATTATGTGATGCCGCGGGGTGTGGGGGAGGTGTGTTTTGCCCGCGTTTTGGCACGGCGACAGCTTTGGGGCACCGCGGAGGAGGACGCGATGCGCTCTCCAAAGCGAATTGTCGGATTGAAGGAGCGCTCGTGGCGGTTGCGCGACGGATGAGTCTGCCCGTGCCGCGGCATGGCGCGGGACAGGAATGCGGATGGGTAATTGTTGCCGTGCGAAAAGAAAAGGAAAAGGAAATATTCTTTCGAGTTTTTTTTTTGCATACTGAACTTTGCGTTCACGCAGGAACACTGAGAAACAATCAAAACAAAAAAAAGACAAGTGTGAAACGGAATTTCTTTTCGATTTTTATATTGTCGTTTATATGATGGCATACGTTTCTTTTTGTGTGTGTGAATTTGTGATGGTGATGTCGTCTTTTGTTGTTCTTGTCGATGGTGTTGTTTTTGCTCGTTTAGACTCCTTTTTGCTACTCTTGTTTTTACTTTTTGAATTTATTTTTCTCGCTGTATTTGTGTTTTTATTCTTATTATTATTTTTTATTCCTCACCTGTCTGCTTGTGATTGTTTAAATTTTCTTTTCCACCTTTTTTTTTTTTTTGTCACTTGTGTTTTTCATTAAGGTACATAGTTCGTACATATATACATCTGCATGCGTGAGAGCGTTTGAGTCTTTGCATCTCTCTCTCTTTTTTTCTTTTTTTTTTTCTTTTAGTGCCTTTCCATTTCTTCTAACTTCAGAATACATAAATGCGTCGTGTAAGGTCTTTTGCGTCGATAGGACCTTTTTTATTGAATTCGCGGTTTTTTAGTTCGATTGTTGATCGAATAAGTTCCGCCGTGACGCGTCGCGTATCGGATATCACAGAAACGCACATGATGCCACTTACTGAGCAACGCATTACGGAAAAGCGCCGACCGTATCCGCGTCGGCCCTCCATGCCGGAGAATCTGAAGGAACGCCTATTCATGCAGCAACACCTTCGCGCCCGCCTCGTCCCATCACAGGTGGTGGTCTCAAAGGATAAACTCTACCTGGATCTTGTCTGGCCCGATAGCGCCGTGGATGCGGCGGAAAAGCATCAAGGAACGTTTACTACCAAAACGGCATCCGCAGCAACGGAAACAAACAGAATGGAAAATAATAAAAAGGATAGTAATCCTATTCCTACTCCTTCTACTTTCGTATCGACCAGTAGTAGCACGAGGGCGTATGCTGCTGCAGGGAACACACATATCGAACACACCCCTTTACCAAATGCAGAGAAAGTAAAGGTTCCAAAACCAGTAACCCATCGAATAAACGCACACCGCACGCGTTTATTGGCAGAGTTTCTTCGTGCCCACTCACCTAGTACGGATGTGATTGGCGCCGATGCCCTCATTTATGGCAGACGCGGTATTACAGTGACGGACGTCTATCCCGTTGGAAATTACGCATTGCGTATTGTCTTTTCGGATGGACACTCGGGTGGTGTCTTTCCCTATGAGTACCTCTTTCATCTTGGCACGCAAAAGTACACGTTAATGCGGGAATACATTCGACGTCTGCGTGACAATCGTAAATCGCGCGATCCACCAAGGCGAGCACCATCGCAGCAATTACGTGCGCTACAAAACAGAGCAGCAAAGAAAGCGACGAACAATGCGCACTGCGCACCAAAACAACCATCATCAGAAGGCAAGATGATATGAAGAGTGACAAAAGGAAACATATCAAATGGTAAGTGTCCACGTTTTTTTTTGTTCTTTTGTTTTTTGTGTGTTTTCTTTGGTACATATGTATACATCCTTAGAATTCTTTCTTGGCGAGAGCGGGATGGGGGATAATGTTTTCTTTTTCACTTTTTTCTTTATTTTTATTTTTTTACTAATTTGACTCCCTTTTTGTCGTATGAAGCTCTACTGGGAAATAGTGGAGGGAAACCGTGCAACAAGAAAAACAAAGACATTCATAGATAGAGAAAGAGAGAACAAACATAACATATATATATATATATAAGTACTAATGGATGCCCTGGTGAAACTATTTTTGCCCCTTGTAGATGTTATTGAGGATTGGAGTTCCTTTCTGTACGCGGCAGTACAGATTGCGGGTAATGCTATTTTTTTCTTTGGTATAGTTCTTATAGAATGCTGTGTTCTTGCTGTTGCTCGCGTCGCGCTGCCTGTTTTAGCCTCACCGGGATCCTTTTCCTTTTTCATTCTTTTTATGCTCACGTGTGTGCTTTCTTTTGGAATTCTTTTTAATTTTATTGCGTCGGCCGTCTTTCGAAGCCCTTTCGTTTCCTCCGAGGTGACGGAGCAGTTAGCACGCGAGGCGGAAGGACTTCCTATACGACAGCAACGCCTTCTGTTAGATGCACCTCTGCGGTTTTGTGATTTGTGTCATCGTTTCAAAGCACCGCGTGAACACCACTGTCGGGTTTGCCGTCGCTGCGTGGCAAAGATGGACCATCACTGTCCTTGGATTAATAACTGCGTGGACGCAGAGAATCACCGATACTTTTTGCTCTTTGTTGTGTATTTACTGATGGGGTCTTTTATTGCCACATGTGTGCTTTCGTTAGCCTACATACGAGTGGAATTGCATGTCCGCAGTGGGAAATCTTTGAGTACGGCCCCTTTTGGCGTTTATAGTTATCAAATTCGTAGTTTACCAGTTTTCCTCACCATGATTCTTTCTTCTACAATATTTCTGTGTATGATATTTTTTACCGCATGTAACGTGTTTCAACTTCTTCGCAATGAGACGCAAGTGGAGCGGCATTTGGTTGAGCGAAAGGTACGTATTTCACGTAATAGTATGACGCCATTTCGTAATCCATATGACCTTGGGCGTTGGCGAAATATGTTGGAAGTGTTTCATACAAAAGGGGATTTGTTTGTTCATGGATGTAAAAAACAGAGACATATTTCTTTATTTCAAAAAGTGCTTCTTGTCTTTTGGATAATCATGCCCACCGTGAGACCATCTAGGTGTGATGGCATGCATTATCCAACTTTTCATGATGAAGTGATGTCTCTCTAATGAATAATAGTGATGATAAAGCAACAATGAAGTAGAAGATGAAAAAAAGAAAAAAAAAAGAAAAAAAAGATATCATACTTTGCAACATTATATTACTCCTACTTTCAACAACAAAAACAACGAAAAGAAGGATACGAAAATGGAATCCTATTTTTTATATATGTTTTTTTTCTTTTCTCTTTTAACGTTTTTGAAAAAGAAAAATATATCCTTTTTTGATGTTTTTATTATTATTTGTGTTTTTTCTTTTTCTTTCTGGACTATTTTTGAATAGTAAGTCTGTGCGTGTAACGGGGAGATAGAAAAAAATATCAACCAAAGTAAACAAGAAAAACAAACAAGCAAAAAAAAAAAAGAATACAATAGAATATAATGACCTTCTTTGATGCATTGCCATGCATGATGATTGTCAATGCAATACTCTTTGCAGTACTTTTGGTAATTAATATCGTTCCCCCCCTTTACATTTTCAATCCGGATAATCACCCAAATGTTTCCATGGGACCACCCACAGCCGGTGGCATTCTCCCCGACAACGCTGTGAGCCCATCTGTGCAGCAGAAACTCTACATCCTCTTCGTCCTCCCCGCGTGTGCCGTTCTCAACTCCCTCTTTCTCTACTTCACCTACTACCGCCATGTTCGACACATTCAATTCCGTGTGGAGCGCAGTTCCGTGGCGAGTGCCAACCTCCTCGCCACCGCGTCGGCTGTGGTGCCGATGGAAATGTCGCTCTCCGCGCCGAGCGGCGCGTCGTTTGCGCGGCCCCCGACCGGACACAGTTTCCTCGCCGCCGCGATGACGCAGACGGGGGACGGGGCGAAGGCCAACGCGGGCGGACGGGGAAAACGTCACACCCGACCGGACGGACTCTCACTGCACGCCTTCACCACCTCCCCGCTCTTTCCCGAGTTGCGGCAGCTCCAGCAGTGCGTGGGGGAACACTTCCTGCAAACGGCGGAGGTGCGGCGAATGGAGCTGCTGCATTTTCTCGATGGGAGTGTCTTTGGCCCCGACGAGGAGCGTCGAGGTTTGCCTTCACACACACTCTTTCATTCGGTCACACATCTGATGGAACATCACACGTGGGTGTTAAGTGAGGTCGAGGCGAAGGCGTATATGAGCACGGCAGTGGGGAAACCTCCAAAAGGCGAAACGTCTCCGTGAAGGGAATAGTTTGTGTGTGTGTTTGTTGGGGGAGGGGGGGTGCTATTTGAAGAAGAAAAGGTATAACGAATAAACAAAAGAAATCACCTTTTATTTCAATTTTGAGTTCATATAGTTTTTTTTTTTTTAAGTTTAGTTTACCAAATATGTATAAAAAATTTCGATAGACGCCTCCAAAGCGAACAATGTAAGAACGAAAAGTACTTTGATAAAAAAGAAATCTACCGCATCGTTTAATGTTTAGTGATAACGAACAAGTTGAAAGCGTATATATATATATAGATATTAGCGATTTAATTAGCTTGTTGTTGTTGTTGTTGTTGTGGTTTCGTTTTGAGATCGGCGATAAAAGTTGAGTGTGTAAAATTATCATGAAAAAACATTTTGAGGACAATGCTCAAAAAAGGAAATCAAAAAAAATTCGTTCCTGTTATTTTTCTTTTTATTATTTTGTTGGTGTTTTTTTTTTTTTTCCTTTTTGTGATTTTTTTGTTTGTTTCTTTACACATACGATTTCCTTTTTTCTGTGTGTGGAGTTTTTTTTTTCTTTGTTTGTTTGTTTTCTTACTCTTTTTATTATTATGGATGATTCCTTTTTATGATGATTAAACATTTTTTTCATTTAAAGAATGTGTTTCTGCCGTTTCCGCATCTTTTTCCTTCTTTTTAACACATCTTCTTAAAGACAGTGTATAGTAAACTATATTTTTATCGTTTTTGTCCCGCCATAAGTCAAGGCTACATTTTTTGCCTTTAGGTGGTGCTGGACATCTCTTTTTCTCTTTATTATTATTTGGTAGTGCGTGTGTAAATATAGTCTATACCTTTCTGTAAGTTAATAAAACACTAGAACCTCAGAATAACAACAACAGCGAGAAAATAATAACAGGGAAAAGTAGAGGAAGTTAAAAACAACAAAATGAATCTCCTTTCTTCCATTTTGTCATCACTTGTTGAGTCTATTGTATTGGGCATTTCGTATGTCTTACTTTTTGTACCTCTCCTTTACATCGATTCACACCACGGCCGCGTTGTGTACGGCACAGTCATGACATGCGTTCTCACAGTTGTCGGTGGTATTCTTCACTACAGCGGCATCGCCGCCCCTATTAGACAACTCAGTTACCTTATTCGAAACACCCAAAGGAGTGTGACAGGTAAGTCATTGGATGATCGAACATTGGTGGCGTTTGGTGTGATGCCACACGCGGAATGGATGGGGAGTTCCTCAGACTTCCTCTCCGCCAAATTACGTGTGGAGGAGTCCATTCGTGCGCTTCTCGTGCATCAAAAGGTGATGCCGTTCTGCCTGCGTGAACAGCACAGGGCGGTGGGGAACTTACTAACAAGCATTCTCTCCTGGCAGGCGGAGATCGCGGAGCACTATGAGAAAAACATGTCCCCCCCTTTTCGTGGCGAGCGCCGCTCGAAAAGCGGTCACTCCCCCTCCCGCATCGCATCCGTCACGACGCGGAACGCCTTTTTGCCGTTGGAGGAAACGCCACGGGACGTTTTAACACCCAAAACGCAGTCCATCTGCTCCCCTCCTGCGAAGTGCCCGTCCGCCGCCTCCCCGCCCCCTTCGCCGCCGCTCGAGAAAAGCGGTCCCGTCGAGTCCGCCCACTCCCTTTCCGCGCCGAATGTGACGGATGTGAAGGCGGAGACGACGCCGCCAAAGCCGTCCTCCGCGGCGGAGGAGCCGATCTTCTCGGCCGCCGCCTCCGTCCTCGGCGGCGTGTCGGTGAGCAGCTTGGAAACGGAGGACCACACCGCGATGATGCCCAACGCGGGGGCGAAGGGGAAGGCGAATGGGACGCCGCGCCCCGAGTTGGGGCCCGTCGTGCTCGATCGAGGGGGGCGCTTTACGACGGACAACCACAAGGTGTTTCTGCACCTCACAGTCAAGCAAAACGAAGGGGCGGAGACAACGGTGGGGTTTGAGGCATTTGTGGAGACGAACACCTCACTCGACCCAAATCAGAGAAATTCAGTAAACAAAGCCTTGCGATTTAAAGTCGTCTCCGTCCTTAGTGTGTCGAATCAACTCCCGTTTGAGAGTTTTAGTGTGAATACAAAAGGTAATCGAGCCGCCCTTTCTTCCTCTGAAAGTGCACTGTATGGGTTCAAGTCGTGTGAACTTGAAGAGGCCGCCGCCGCCTCTTTACCGCTATTTGGAAATGACAAACCGCTCCCTTCTCAAACGACAGAAAGTGTACCATTGGCTGGACGATCGTATATTCTGGCGTGGTCTATTTTACCTAAACTGCCTATGCGACTCACGTTACTTCCTGTACAGCTAAAAGGTTCCACAGGGGCACTTCCCATTCCAGTGTTGGAATGCATGATTGATGACGTCTTCTGTGTCCTGACCTCCGCTGTGGTGGAGCTTGGCACCAGTACGGGTATCCTCACACGTAAGGAACATAGTGACTCGGTGGAATTACACGGCGTTTCCATAGAGGATGCGGACACAACAGAAGGCAGTGAAACCGCATCGCAGCCGCGGTCGTGTCCTTTTGGAACGGCTGTCTCGGAAAAGATTAGGCTATAGAAGGAACAGGGATGAATCGAGTCATCTCTGCTTTTGCTCTGTATTGTTGTTGTCCACTTAATTTGTTGTTGTTGTTGTTTGATTGTTTTTCCTTGGCGAAGTGGAGAATAGGAAAAAGAAAAGGAAAGGAAGAACAAGTAAACGATTTAACCAATCCTTATGATTTTTTTTGTTTTTACCGTTTTGAATGTGAATAAAAGAAATTATTGTTTCCTCGTATTAGTTCGAAAGTGATCCAAAAAAAAAAAAGACGAAAAGTGGTAAAGTTTATAAAAAGAAAAAAAAAAGAGAGACGAGCGTGAAGTGAATCAACAACATGAAAAAGGAGACCATATTTGTATATAAAGGGTGATTGTATTATTTGTGTATTTTTATATTTTTGTGTTAATATATATATATATATATATATATATATATATATTCGTAGAAGTAACATCGACAAAGAGTAAAAAAAAAAAAAAAGATTGAAGAAGAATTCAGTGAGAAGCGCAAAAATGGTGAGTACTCTTTTTTTTTTTTGTTTCGCTATTTGTATATCTACTTTGTGAATATTGATTCTACAAAATAGGGAAGCATTATATATATATATTTTGCTGTAGTGTTTTATTTATTTATCTGAAAGCAGCCAAAGAAGAATGTGCTTTTGATTGTCTAAATTCTTTTTTTTGCTTTTCTACTTCTTTTCCCTTTATTTTATTATTATTATTGACATTTTAGTACCAGTAGACCTCTTTATTTTTCGTTCTTTCTCTCTGTGTGTGTCTTATACTTTATTCAAATGATGCATCCATGGCGTTCCTTTTGGGGTGTATTTGTTGTATGCCTCTTGTGTGTATTTCCTTCCGTAACTTGCGCGAGTGACCCGTTGACGTCTCAGCGAACCTTTCGTTGCATGCGTCCCTTCTCCGCCCTCGCGCGCTTCTCCGCCTCCGCCATGCGTGGAACAGAGCCGTGCCATTTTGGTCCCTTTCGCGTTGCGAACGCCTCCGCCTCGGTGCGCTGCGTCATGGACTCCGACATGATCGCCGATGACACCCAACGAACGTGTCGAGTCCAACTGCGCGTTGACTTTCGCACGGATTCGGACTTTGCGGAGGATGACATCCTTCCCGACGCGTACCGCTTTGCCCTCCACCTCCGCGCAGGGACAGGGGAGGAGGTGCGCTATAAGGGATGGGATGGAAACGGATACAGTGTGTGTTGTGACCTCATTCAAGGTGCACAGTGTAAATGGGAAACGGAGAGTGTGACAAACGAGGGGGAAACACGACGAGAGGCTTTTATTACGTACTGCCCATTACATGACAAGGTGGCCATGCGATCGGGTAGTGCGTTTGTTGGGGTTATAGATAAACCACTTCTTCGCCCAATCGAAACGGATTGGCGGGCACATTTGGAGTTTTGGCGTACAGATAGGGATGGGAAAAATGTGTTGGGGCGCGTATTAGTGTTCTTTCAACTCACAAAGTATGATATCGTCTCGACACAAGTTGCGGAAATGGAGACCTCCGCATCCGCCGTTGGTTCAGCATTAATGACAAAAGCCACTGAAACAGATGGGGATCTTTAAAGAAAAAAAAGGAGGGGAAAGAAGAAAAATCATTATTATTACTATTATTTTTTTTTTTTTTCTTTTGTGTCTGTGTGTATGTCTGTGATCAGTGTGAGGAAAAAAAATCCTTATTTTTTTTTGTCCGTTGAGCTTTGTTTGTTTCTTTGTTTTTCTGTTATTACTTCTTTCCTCCATTATTTCTCAAAAAAGATGCGGCGTTTGATGCTGTTAGAATAGAGGATAAGGGTTAAGTGACTTAAAAAAAAACATGGTTTACTTTGTACTTTCTTCGTCTAACATTTGTGCGTGAGCGTCTGGCATCTTTCATATTCCAATGTTATATATATATAAATATATATATATGTATGTTTTGTATTTATCCGTATTTTTGTTTTTGTGTATTTTTTTGACGCTTATGCGTTTTCTTTTGAAGTATAAATTTGCACATTTTTTCATTATTATTGTTATTTTTTTTTTAATATTATTTCATAAGTTTTACTTGAACGTTTATTTTTACGTTAACAAGGACAAAAAAGTGAAAGAACAAAAAAAAAAAAGATACTTAGATCTGATTTATATTCCCTCTATTTCTCCATTTAGAAACAACCAAAGAAATTTTTTTGTTTAAAAAAGATAGGATAACATAAATTTACATATTTCCTTTTTGTTTTATATTGGAGGCTGCAATACAAAACTTTTTCATCCTTCTAACATCTTACAAAAAGATTTTTTTTTTTTTTAGCTTTTACCCCACACTTAAAAAAAAAAAATCACATAAACAAACAAACAAACAAAAATACGCAAACAGCACTCACACAATCTCGAAGAAGGGCGAGTTCCAAGATCAGAAAAGTGAAGAGGCGACAACTTCAAAAAAAAAAAGAATAGAAAAAAAGTTTCAATCTTAGATTGGATTAGTTGTACACTAGATACATAATATTTATTTATATTTATTGTGTTTTTATTTCTCCCTATTGTTTTTCTCTGTGTGTGCTTTAGTTTATATATATATATATATATATTTATTTATTTATTTATATATTTAAATTATTGTTTACCTTTACAAGAACTTAATGCAACGCAACACAGGCGAGGTTCGAGAACGTGTGGAAAGCCGTTCCGCCCCACCGATCTTGATGAAGAAACCGCCAACTTATCCCGTTTCCGGTGATATCACCCCCACAGCGGGTCGGGTTGGAAAGGAGGAAGCGGTTGTCTTCTCTTCGCCCGGTTGGGATCGCACACCGGTGGGCAAAGAGAATTTTCCCGATATGATGCGTCGGTTGGAGGAGATGCGGGACATGCCCATTCTCAGCCGACGCATCTTTCCTCGAAAAGACACCGAGTGCCCCACACAGCGCCCACTTGTTCGTCCTAATGGGGAATTGGAGGAACTTGAAGGGATTCTCATGTATGTGGAGTGCGTGACGGCCTCCCTTTCGCACCGCGCGAGGGCTCCTGCGCCGCCGGAAAATATTCTTCGCGTGCAAAGCTCACTTGTGGCCTCTCGGCGTGCAGTGAACAGTGACGAACGTGAAGGGTCTCCGCAGGTCTCCATTCCCGTGTCTCTGCATGATGCGTCTAATAATTTTATCAATTGGTTCTCAAAGTTGGAGTATGTGTCCCTTTCCACTAGCACGACACTACATGATATTGATAGACATTTGAAAAGTACCGCCTCGGATGCGGTGGCCACTTTAGAGGCAATTGAACGACGTTACAGCAGTCACGAGGTGCCCGATGTGAGAGAGTTTTTCTATGGTAGTAAACAAACCTTGGAGGAGTGTCGACGGGTTGTGAAGTGCATGCAGGAGTGGGCTCTTCAACTCCTCGCCATTCGTCGTGTGGTGAATGATCGTAACCTTTCTCGCGTCCGACGACTCCTGGAGGAACTCAAAAAGAAGATGCAGGAAAATCACAGCACGGATTTGGCATCTGCCCGAGCAAGCAGCCCATATCTTATGTGGCTTGAAAATAAATGGATCCCTGCCATGACTGCGTGGGATCGTATTGTCATCAAAGCAAAGGGAAAAGCCGCTTCAGGGGACGTCGCGGATGCCTTAACGACCGCGCAACAAGAGGCGCTTGCCAGTAGTAGTCTCCTTAGTGAGATTCTTCGACCACGTGAGACACTTTCGGATTTGGTGCGGGATCAATTGGAGACACCATTTACAAAAATGGCAGAATCCCTCAAACTCAAAAATGACAGCCTTAACGCCCTTCGTTCGGCCATCGCATCGGTACGAACGAGCGAGTTATCCGATTGTGTCTGTGCCCTTGACAAGTTTGCCGCGACGGGGGAACTCTCCAGCGCGGAGCGGGCATTACACAAGGAGGGTAAGAAACTCGTCATACGTGTTCAACAGGTTGAGAATGTAGAAGCGGCGCTACGCCTCGCCGCGGAGGTTGGGGAAACTGTGACATTGTTTCGTACCATTCATCAGGCTAATGGTATTCTGTTCGAGTTGGGTATTGCAGGAGATGTGACGAAGAATAAAGAGGTGGTGGAGCGCTGCACCGCACTTATTGCTGAGATGGAATCAACAAGATCCTGCTCCCCAAGTGAATTTATCGCGCGTCGTGTGGATGCGACAGCTATTAACATCGCACATGTTCCATCTATGTTATGGACAGCTGTCACGACTTCCTTTTACCAATCCGCTTGTCAACGCCTCACCACACGCATCGCACAGGACCTTGCCCGAATGCACTTGGAACGCCTCCTCGACACTAGTGGCGACGATGTAAGCCACCTCAACCGCACCGTTAGCAGCATTGGTGACGATGCGAGCAACACGTCCGCGGCCACTCCACCTGCAGATTCCAAATTCTTACGTACACAAAGTCAAATGCCCCTAGCCAAGGTACGGGAGTTGCGTCTCTCCATTGATCACGCCAAGCAAGTTGGACTCAGTGGAGCCATGGTGCAGCAAGGGGAGGCCCGATTGCGGGCGGCAGAGGCGGTAAAGATTAAGGTGCACTTTGAAGCCCAACTCCGCGTGCTGCGTCTGACGGAACCGGAAAAGATTACGTTTGATGTCATCTACGAAAAACTGTATGAGCTCTGTACACAACAGGAGGAGATATTTCCCCGACTTTCTGGTCAGCGGTTGCGCATACGCTACCAAGACAGTGACGGCGACCACATCTCCATTCTCTCCCATGAAGACTGGGCTGTGTATATGGCCGAGTTTGCCCCGGATGGGTTACCTGGCGCGAAGTTGGAGCTTTACTGTGACTTTCCACCCGTTCCGCAGCCACGCGAGGTGGATGCACTCGTTCCCACCCCACAATCCCATAGTCCACGACCAGAAAACGCAGAGTCAAAAGTGACTCCAAACAACACACCAAATCTTCTCACGCCATCGGGGCGGACGGCCGCCCTGCGCAGTTCCCTTCTTCCACCCTCCTTTTCCTTCTCTCCGCATGATGGAGGCGTGCCACACTATATGCGCCTCACCCGCTCGCGCAGTGCGGGGTTTCCCTTAGCGGGAAGAAACGCCAACCAACGACGGGGACGAAATGGAACACCCGTGAAGCGTACCGCCATGGATGACATGGCCCTTCGTCGTGGCAGTGCGACGGACACCAACACGACGGAAGAGCATGAAGGGGAACATGTAGCCATGGAAACGCCGGAGGTGGGGCAATTTGTGCGACAAGCGATTACTCCTGTTCGACGCGGCGCCAACCGCATTCCCTCCGTGCGACTCGCCGGAAGAGCAAAGCGCACCACACCCGTTCGTGTTCGCACCAATGAGACCCCGGCGACATGCACCGGCGCACGAACGGTGGCACCAAAAACAACCCCCACCCTTGACGTAACGGGAGCGAAGAAGTGGACAGATGATGATCCTCGCTTGGAACTTCAAACCGTCGCATCCATCACATCCACGCTACCACAAGGCAGGAAGATGGGTGTCCAAAAGGCACCCGATGTTAAGCCGTGGGGAGACGATGGACAGACCACGTTGGAGTTTGTCCCCTCTGTCATCTCCACCGCCCCGTGCTCAGGGGCGGGGAGTGGGAAGAGGTGGACGGATGACGACAACACCCCATTGGAACTTCAAACCGTCATGTCCGTGACATCCACTCTGCCGAAGAACGTTGTGTCGAGTAAACTGGCAACGCGTCAGGGAAACACATTTACCGTTACACCCGTACGGGGATCGGTGGGAGGGAGTAAATCGCAACCCACGTTGAAGCAACGACAACAGGTGCAACAGCAACTGCCCCTTAAAGAGCCTTCCGAAGATGTAAAGCGGGAATGGAGTGCGGATATGTTCATGATGAGTGAAATCCGCACGGTGGTGAGTGATATCACGACCCCACCGACCTCAATGAACAATCGAACTGCTAAAAAGCAGACGGAAAATACCTCCAAAGCCCCTGCACCGACGACAACCAACACCACCACCCCATCCACAAAGGATGCTACTTTAAGTCCGGAGACTGATTTAAAGAAAAAGACGGAAACGTTGCGTCAATTGAGAATTATGCGAGCAGAGAATCAAAAGGCACTCAAAGCCGCCCTTCATCAGAGGCGTACGGGTAAAAACTAGAGATATGAACACATTTTTTTTTTGTTGTTGTTGTTGTTTCTCCTTCCGTTTGTGCGGATGATTCTTTGTGTTTGATTAGAGCCATGTAAGAAAAGCTTCGGTTTTTTTTTGTTTTTTTCTTTTTGGAGGCTTGTGGATGTCTCCTTTTTTTTTTTTTGTTCCTTTGATTAGAAAGAAGAAAAAGTTCTTATTCTTTTTTTTCCTTTTTGAAAAGGGGTGAGGGGGCGGGAGCATTTGTGTTCATGAACGCATTTCATAAACTTTATTCAAACATTTTTTTTTTTATAATCAAAAAAAAAAAATCACTCAACCTCATTTCTGATTCTTATTTAAATACATTCCGTAGAGCAGGCAGCGGTCAATTAGCGCTGTAAAAGAGAAAAAAAGAACAACAGCAATAACAGAAAAAAATATATTTTATTTTTACTTTTATTTACATTCGTAGCAAAAACAAAAAAAAAATAGATTTGGAGACAAAACAAGAAAAAGGTGTCAAGAATCAGCTGTAAGTCACTTGTACAGAAGTAGAGTTTTTTGTTACTTTTTTTTTTGTCGTTGTTGCTGTTTGTTTGTTTTGACGAATAGTGTTCAGTGCTCATCAGTAAATCGTTAATTGTTAGCAGACTACAAAGTAGTTTTTTAAGAACAAAACGAGAAAATGTTGTCAAAAATGACAAAAAAGCCGAGGAAACAAAAAAAAAAAAAAGTAAAACAAAATATCTGCTGCAATCAGTACAAGAAAACTAAAAAGATGGATGCAAGAAAAAAAAAAAATGGACCTTTGCACTTTAATAATCGTCATTTTTTGTGCTTTTTGATTTTTCGTTCTTCCTGCGAAAATGAAAAGTAACAAAAAATTTGAAAAAGAAGATAAAATTATCTAATCAACTCTTTTTTTGTGTTTTTAATGTTATTTATGTGAAAAATTCTTTTTTTAGATATCTTCTTTATTTATTTATACCTTCTCTTCTGTTTTTTTTTTTTTTCTATGAACATATATGTATCTCTTAAAAGCTATAGGAAAAGTGGTAAAGTCCCCCTTTTCTTTTCCGTTTGTGTATTCTGGATTACTGATTTATTTTTTTTTGTTCCTTTTCTCTTTTAGTATTAATTCATATTTTAGCGGATGTCTAATTTGTCCCCTGACGCGGTCGACACGATACGTTTGGTGCGCGAAATGCACATTACCGATGAGCCAACTGTCCGACTTTTGGAGCACCTCTTCTCCTCCTCCCTCGACAGTGACCTTGTTTATTCCCTCATCGACGGAAAGGAGACCAAGGTCGCTCTCTCCCTCTTCAAGGTGGCGTACAACGCCCACTCTCCACACATTGTTGGTTACATTTTGCGCTTCTTCTCCGATCTCATCGTTACCGCGCCTGTGATTGGGGAGCAGTTGGGTTTACCCGATGCCGTGAAGGTGTTCGGCGATGACCCGAGCAAAGCATTTCTCCTCATTGTCTCTCGTTACAGCGGCGATCGCGGGGTGGTGGATCCCGCCCTCTTCCTCGCCGCCACCGCCCTCCGTTACGGTGAACCGACGCAAACCATGGAGGCTCTTCGCCGTTTTTTCGAACACGCGCGAAGTGTGCTCTCCGTGGAAACTCCGCAAGTGTCGGAGGTGGCGTTTGCGGTGCAGGGGTGTGCGGTCGTGGCGCACCGAAAGGCACTTCGACGTTTCTTCTTTGAGGAAAACGTGGTGGAGTTGTTACCACATCTGCTGACCGATATTGTGGCCACCGATTCCGCCAGCATTGTGCAGTTTATATATGAGACGCTAATTCTCACCTGGCTGTTGTCGTATGAATACAGGGGGGTGGTGGAGTTGCAGAAGCATAAGATGATTCCGCATTTGCACCGCGTTATGCATCGTCTTCAGAAGGAGAAATGTATTCGAGTGGCGTTGATGACGTTAACAAACATGGCACGCGCGGAGCAGCAGTATCACGCCCACATCACCCACACCGGTGCTGCTACATGGGTCAGTGAAGATATCTACGAACTTTCCAGAATTAATGGTGGTAAAGGTCCCTCTTTTATTGCGGAAATGGTTGGAATTGGAATGATCAAGACCCTCTCCCAGCTCTCGCGACGCAAGTTTGGCGATGAGGATATCGGCGTACTCGTGTCGGAATTGCATCACACTTTGGAGCAGAGCATGGAAAAACTCACCAGCTTTTCGCAATACCGCGGTGAGGTCTTTAGTGGCGCCCTCGAATGGAGTCCAGTCCACACAAGCGTGAAGTTTTGGAAAGAAAACGCCACTCAGCTAGATCAGAATAACTATGAGGTACTCACGGAGCTTGGTAAGATTATTATGACCACACGAAACGACCTCACCCTCGCCGTGGCCTGCTATGATCTTGGTGAGGTGATTCGACACCACCCAACCGGACGCGCCTTACTCCTTCTACCGGGACTCACCGGTGTGAAGGAACGCGTCATGACGCTCATGTCGCATGTCCATCCAGAGGTTGCCAAGAATGCCCTCCTCGCCGTTCAAAAGATTATGGTGCAGCGTTGGGAATACATCCAGCAAAGCCAAAAATAGCGTTAGGAAGAATGAAAAAAAAAAAAAAAATGAAGAGAAAAGTAATTGAAAAACCAAAGAAGAGGAAGAGAAGAAAAAAAAAAAGAACAATTACTGAGACAGCAGCGACAACGGTTGTGTAATGGATAGAACCTAAACAAATGCAACATCAACAAAAAAAGGAATTCACTTATGTTGACGTATACAAGTACGTATGTGTAGTACATCACGAATAAAGTGAATTAAGCCGAGAAGAAAATATATCCGTTCGCAGCAAGGCCCACAAAAAGCAATCACTACATTAAGCAACGCGAACATAACAAAGAAAAATTTATGTTGCTCTTTTGTTTGTTATCCACACAGCATTAGAACATGAAATGGTAAAACTATTAACACTCCGTAAGAAAGATCTGTATTGTAACAAAAATAGGATTGTATGAACTTTTTAACACCTACTTACACTTATTTAATTTATATCCTTTTCTTCTTTTAGCAATAAACATACATAAAAAATAGAACATATTATTTATTTATTTCTCAACACACGTATATTTACGATATACATCTAGAAACCACAAAAGAAAAAAAATATCTTTTCGACATACAGAAGAAAATACAAAATATGACACATTATGTTTATTTTTCTTTGCAATAGACAGTCCCCCCAAGTGCGGCGAAAACACAGGCGGGGCGTAGTACACTTTCGTCGCCCCGGCTGCACCTGTGCCGCA